>WTSP01014500.1:105436-118897 GCA_025331215.1 Actenoides lindsayi | reverse complement strand
TTTTCCTCCCCCCCCCCCCCCCCCCCATGGTTACATTTAAAAAATACCAAGTCTGAAGCTGTCCCTTCCTGTTGGATACGTGGTTTTTAGGGGTGAGGGAGATGATGGTTTGGTAGCATGCACGTAAACTGGGTTGGCTTTTGCCGAGTTTGAATAAAACCGAAACTTCTTATTTCTTTTCAGGTTGTTGCTTTTTCTGATTTTTCTTGTAGTTCAGATTTTATTGTTTTTCATACACCACGTCATCAAAAATTCTGTAGCTGCTATCAAACTTTCCCCAGATTTGTACTTGCTGAAGCCCGGGGAGGACTATCACAAGTACAGGAGTCGCCTCCTGCTGCAGAACTCCACAGGTAGGAGAGCAGAGATGCTCCGTGGCGTTGCTCCTCTTTCCACCTCTCTCTTTAACGTAGCATCTCGTGTGGTGGGGAAAGATGGCGTGTGATGCTTTTGGGGGTGGGGACAAACTTTTTCCTTGAAATGAACCCAAATGAGGAGTTTCCAAGTACCCAGAGATGGTAGAGAGTGAGTATCCTTCATGCCGTAGGGTTTGGTTTGGAGATCTCCCTCCTTTTCATCCCGTGTCTGGTAGCCTTGTGCTCGCTGTTTCTCAAGACAGACCTGAAGGAACTGAGCTGGGAGACTTTTGGATACATCCAAATTAACATCCTGCTACAAAGCATTTTGAAAAATTCCTTTTTTTTTTTTTTTTTTCAACTTGGGATGTTTTAGAAGTGCACAGCGGTGATCCAGGCAATAGAAACCAGTGGCTGGTTGAGCTGGTGGGAATTGGCGCTTAATGCAGCGTCATTTCTCCAGATGCTGTAGCAAAGTGCTGCTGGTCTCCTGCTCTTTCAGCGAATTCTCTGCTCAGCTGAAACCTTCAGTGTCCTGAGAATGCTCGTTGGCAGCTCCACTTCCTCGCTGCTGCATTTGACAGGTTGACCGGAGAGTACAACCAAAAAAATTTTCTTGAGTTCTTTGAAGGCTTCTAATGAAAGGATTCATGTTGTTTAAAACAGCAGAGGACTCCTTTTTTGGTGGGCACGTGTAAGGAAACGGTGATCTTTCAAGCCCAGGGTTCCATCAGCGAGAAAACGTATCGTTAAGTTTTGTGTACAATGACTCCAAGCTGGTGCTGAGCAATCCTGTGGTTTTCTCTGTCTCACCCCAGAGTCGGGTATCGATGACATTGTCCGCTCTCTCAGGAGCATGAACATACTCCTGGAGATGTTCAATGACAGTGATTACGTCTCGGTCGCGCCTCACAGCGCAGCTTTGAACGTGTTTGACCTTGAATCCAGTCAGGTAAGATGGACAGACCGGCTCGGTCGTACCCCAAAGAGCAAACGAGCAGCGGGTTAGGGGCTGGGTTTGTTGTCCTCTTGCCTGAAAGGCACATACCGAGTCATGGAATCCATTAGTGTCAGGGCGTATTGCTTAATCAACAGGCCTGCAAAGAGGGCTTGTATTGACAGAAGGGAAATGTTATCAAAATAGATCTTCTTCCATCACGATAATTGTGGTCGGCTAAGAAAAGTTCCATCCCCTTTTCTTTCCCCCAAGGGCACAAAAAGCCAAGAGAAATATTTTACTTCCCAAGAGACCTGGCATAGGAATTCTATTACTTTCATTTTATTATTTTTTTTTTACTTATACTGGCTGAATTATACAATGTGACAGAAGTATAGTTCCACAGTGCTCTCATGTGTAAAGAGAGATGAGTTTCTTGGATTGTTAAGTATTCATTTCAGTACGCTGAGAGAGATTGGAACACGGGGGTCACACTCAACCTCCAGCAAAGGAACCGCTTTGCAATATGCCAGCTCTTGTCTCTTGTTCCCGTTTTCACTCGTTGCAAACTGTAGACACTGGTGTGACAGTGCAGCCCCTCAGCTGCTGGATATTTTTGCCTGTCTGGTTTTTCAATGCATTAGCAAGACGGCAGGAGCGCGGGTCGCTGAGCGTTTTGTTTCTCAGACCATAATTGTCTGGAGCATCGTTTGTCACGGTTGCGTAAAACGGTCTGGGGATTTATTCCCAACAGTTTGTTCGTGACGAGCGTGGCTGCTGTGGATTTGGTTACGTGTTATAACCACCCTGAGCAGCCCGGAGCTTCCTGCAAAGCATTCTCTATTATGCGGCAATTTCTTCTTTTCCCCCAGGTTTAATTTACCCCCTAGGAGAGCCCTCCCGGGGTGTTACCCTTCGTGCAGGAGAATTAATGCAGCCCCTGCTTTCCTTTCCAGAACTATGTTTTCACGCTGATATTCAACAGTACCATGGTGCATTCCCTGCCGGTTCTGATGAATATCGTCAGCAACCTGCTCCTGCGCAACTTAAACGTGACGGAGAGCATCCAGATCTGGAGCAACCCCTTCGTTCAGGTGAGCAGCGCCCAGGGCCGCACGTCGGAAATCACCCTTGAAGGTGGGGTGGGTGGCAAAGCACCCCTGGGGTGAGAGGTGGGGGGGCCTGCTAACCCACGCCATGAACCGAGGGAGAAGCTGGTCAGGACTCTGCAGCACCGAGGGTTGTGCTCAGGGTTGTCGGGAAGGATTTGACCCCGGTAGCCAAAGCCCGTGGAGTAAGTCCTTGGTGGTGTAGTATGGGACTTGGCAGAATTGAAGAGGACTTGAAAGGTGATGGGGGTTTTGTCCTGTAGTTTGTGGAAGTGGAGGAAAAATTAGGCTTGGAAAGAGGATGTCCTGTTACGGGTTTGTTACAGGTTACCTTTGGCTCTCGGGTGTTGGAGGTCTGCTGCCTCCTGTGCAGAGCTGGGTGGCCTGTAGGAGAGGAGAGGACCTGCTGCAGGAGATAAATATTCCAGAGGTTTCTTAGATGATCTTATAAATACTACAAAAACTTCCATAGGTATTTTTCTTCGTGCTGTGGCTCAGATGATCTTGAGAGCATCCTGGCAGTGCTGGGTTAACAGTTGGACTTGATGATCTTAAAGGTCTCTTTCAACCTAAACAATTCTATGAGATACAGACTTTGTGTTTTAGCATTTACAGTCATGCTCCTGTTCTAAGTGCATTTTCTTAGTCATGAGTATTCTGGTGTTGGAAGAAATCCGATATTTCTGTTTCAGAATCTTCCAGACACAATTTTCAGACTGGAGATCTATTTTGAAGCTGTGTTGCTGGGAATCATCATTACTGGAATGCCCCCTTATTTTGCCATGGACAATGCAGAAAACCATAAGGTAAACTCCCAGGTGTTGATTCAGAGACTGCACAAGAGCTTAAAAAAAAAAAAAAATCTGAGGATTTGGGGGGAAAATCTCACAGAGGTGATTTAAATAGCACCTTTTGCTGGGAGAAGCGTGGATGCGACTGCTGTTTGCTGCCTGGGGTAGAGCACATTTGGGAAAAGCTCTTCTGCTTTCCATGGAAATGCTTTTTTTCTTTTTTTTCCTTTTCTTCTTGGGCAGCTAAAATCAGCGAGAGCCGGGTACATCAGCGCAAAAGCAGCACGTTGGAAGGGGGAGAAACCAAGACCCCGCTCGCGCGCCGCGGTGATTTTAATGCGCGCTTAACGAACGCGCCGCGTTCTTTTGCCCTCGCAGATCAAAGCGTACACGCAGCTGAAGATCGCTGGGCTTTATCCCTCGGCGTACTGGACTGGACAAGCCGTGGTGGACCTCCCTCTCTTCTTCTCCATCCTCATCCTGATGATTGGCAGCCTCTTCGCCTTCCACTACGGCGTGTATTTCTACGTGGGCAAGTTCCTCGCCGTGGTGAGCACGGTGGGGAGGGGAGCGCGCGTCGGAGTGTAGTGGTGGTGTTTTCTACAAGTGTTGTGTTAATTCTCGGATGGTTCAGTGGAATTTTTCTGACCGATACACGTGGGAAACACCCACCTAAGGCTGCTGGTGCAGTGGCACCAGGCAGGCTGCACCGAAGGCAAAATAGTTCTACTTTCCCTTGGAGGGGGGCGGGGGGAGCGGCTCAAATTTTGGAATTTCATTCAGAACTGGAATCAAAGGGAGCTTTAAAATAGCAGGGTCTTCCAAGGAAATGCTCTGTCCTTTTTCACCCTGCTTACTCAGTCCATTTTGCACTCTTCACTCCCGATGGGTGATTGCTGCTAAGGACCAGGTTGCGGTGCGTTTGAACGCAGCCCAGCTCCACAATGAATCATGGCATGGGATTAAATGGAAGAGCCTACAAGGCTTCACGTCTTTTATATTCAGAGCAGACTTCCCTGAGATATTGGCAGTAGTGGAGAAGAGTTGGATTTTCCAGGCTGCTATCAGAGAAGCTCTGAATTAATCAGATTTGGGAGGCAGTGCAGGGCTCCTTTTTCTACCTGTGCGTCTCCCCTCGTTTTAATTTCTGTGAAAACTCTAAGGTGGAATTCCTAATATTTGCCCCAGTCTTCTGATCAACATTTATGGAGGCCTGTGTTACAAAAAAAAAACCAGGAAAAAAATAAAGGAAATATTTTAAAGGGAACTGAGTGAGGTTCCTGCCTATCCATGTACTTCTATTTGTCTTTGCTGTGTGCACCAAGGTGGCAAAATATATCGAATTAAGTGATCAAGATGAATGCAGAGTTATGGAGCACACTAAGAAAATTCCAGTTGATACTTCTAGGAAAAAAAAATAAATCTAAAAAAAATCACCCCTGGGTTCTTGCTGACCGTTTCCTGAGAAACCTTTCCTCTCGTTGCAGATCTTTTGCCTGATTGGTTATGTCCCCTCGGTTGTGCTCTTCACTTACGTGGTTTCCTTCACGTTTAGAAAAGTCCAGAATACAAAAGAATTTTGGTCGTTTATATTTTCAGTGGTGAGTAACTTTACCTGGAGTTGCTTTATTTTAACTGTGTGCTCTTAATGCATGAGACATTGGGAACATTTACTGAAGCTTCTGTATTACCCTGTATCCTAAATGATAAAAGCTTTAAAAAATGGACCTTGGATTAGGGAACTTACACTTAGAGAGTCTGAACTGAATGGAAGTGGGCTTTATTTATTTTTTTTCCCTTTTTTTCTTTGTACAGATGGCCTTGCTCTGTACAGTTGTCACTGAAGTGGCCTTTTTTCTGGACTATGACCTGGTAACCACCGTCCTGCATTATGTCTTCTCCATCTTCATTCCTATTTATCCCCTTATTGGCTGCCTGATTTGTTTTATAAAGGTAAGGGGATGCAGGAAATTCTCTCCGGAGCACTTGTAGGTGGTGGGTGTCTTCCAGGAGCAGCAGTTGCCTTCCTGGGGTTGTCATGTCACCCGTAGCCATTTAAGACATGAAGAGTAGCAACTGCTGGTGATAACTCACCTTTTTCTTGTAAGCAAAATGCTGCAGTTTTAAATGAGGAAAGAAACCAGTGTTCCATTAAATACCTAAAGGAACACAGTTTCTCAGCCCCGTGATGGGAGATGGTTTAACTGGGAGTCAAAAGCCTTAAACTGGGAGGACCCAAGGACTTTGACGGAAGTTCACTGGTGTTGCATGTGCAAGCAGGGTCTCTGCAGAGCTCAGAAAGAGCTTGAGCCACGTCACTTAAATGACTGATGAGAGATGAAAGGGTGGTGTGGAACACGCGGTCTCTGGTGGGTGATGGTTTGCTCGAAGGTGGTTTCTTTGTGATGTCAGGTCTCGTGGAAGGGCAAGCGGAAGAACGGAGGATACTACGACCCCTGGGACCGGCTGCTGGTAGCAGTTATAGCTGTGAGCATGGTTATTTGATTTTTCTGCCATACTTGCTGGAGAGAATTGCTGACTCCTGCTGGGAGGCCCCTTCTGTTTGGGCATCTTGTTAATAAAGATCTGACCTAATGCTCGGCATTGCCAGAGCCTGCAGCTTTGCAGCCTGTTGCAGGGTGAACTCTTATCAGTCAAGCTGCTGTGCCTACCAGCTCAGCATCTGCTGCTTCAGGAGGCTTATTAACCATGCCAGTATTAATCCTGATGATTATGGGAGTCCATGCTGATGGAGCAAGACCTCCAGAGCAGCGGACAGTCCCTTCTCTCTCCAAAAACCTCAAATAGTTGCCATGAAATCCAAGCAGACTGTGGTTGCATGTCCTCAGCATCACCCCCTGAGCGGGACCTAATGATAGGTTACATCTCAGAAACATCAGCACTTCTGTGGTGCTGAAGAACTGGAGCTTCTTGTCACTCATTACACTGGTGGGATTACTTACAGGATCACCAGCCTTGGAGGGCTGGCAGCGCTCCAAGTAACCAGAACTGTATTTGTCTTTTTTAGCCCTATTTGCAGTGTGTTGTGTGGCTCTTCCTCCTGCGATGTTTCGAGCTGAAGAACGGAGGGAGGACAGTTAGAGAGGATCCGTTTTTCAGGTGTGTCCCTGTTTCACAGACTTTTAAAGAGCATTAGTCCAAAGAAGCCACTTTTAGCTGGTGATGAAAGTGGAGTGCTCAGTGGATGGCTGCGGGGGATATTGCAGACAATAAAATACCTCTAGTTGTAGCCCAAGTGCCTGAAGAATTTGTTCTCCTAACCTCAGTTGTCTGAAATTCAGTCATTACAGTGCAGAAAAAAGTTTGGTTTTTTTTACTCCCTTTTAAGTTACACCAGTGCAAAATTGGGAATTTTATTGGGATATAAAACCAGGGGAGCTTCCTTTCCCATTGCACGGCTGTGCCTTACCCCAGCAAAGAGCTTGGCAGATAGGTGACCTCGTTGCAAGAGTTGCCAGCTCTTTCTGCTCTTCTGGGGCTCCTCCTCTGTCGTGCTGCAGAAATGTGTTACTCCTGGGTTTGGCAAACACAACCCGTGTTCTGCACCCGAGGGGTGAGCACATCACAGCTCAACGCAGGAGGCATCCCCTTTGTTTCCTTTCCCTTAGAAAATGTTTTACGAAAGCCAAAAGCTGGAAGTTCCCCGACGTCCCGCGCGATGGGAACGAAGATGAAGATGTGAAGGCGGAGAGGCTGCGAGTCCAGGAGATTCTGAGTGGCCCCAAAAGCGAGGAGGTAACACTCCCCACTTCCCCAGAGGGAAAAGTTTCCCAGATCTCCTGGGATCTGCAGCCGCTGCTCTTTTCTCTACCAGATGCCAGCGATCCTGGTCAGCAGCTTGCACAAAGAGTTTGATGAAAGGAAGGAGTTTCTTCTGGGGAGAAAAATAAAGAAAGTGGCAACGAAACACGTTTCTCTCTGCGTGAAGAAAGGTCGGAGTTCAGTTACTCACTGTTGAGTTGTTTTATTCACAAAACCAACTCTCAAATCCATCTGCCTGACCTCACAGGGAATGTTCCGTGTCGTCCTTTCTTTAGGAGAAATACTGGGTTTATTGGGACCCAATGGAGCTGGGAAAAGCACCTTAATTAACATGCTCGTTGGAGAGATTGAGCCAACCAGTGGGCAAGTACGTTACGTGCTGCAAGAATCTCTATTTATAAATCTATACAAATCTATATTTAATTTAAATTATTTTTTTTTGTACTATTCTTGCAAACATTCCTGAGGCTTTTTTTTTTTGCTAAAACTTGACAAAAGCAGTTCTGAAACTCATAGTATTCTTAAATAAGGGCTATAAATTTTCCTCACAGGTTCTGATGGGAGACTCTTCTTTTGGCCCAAACAGCGAAGATGACTCGGTGAAATTTGTGGGGTACTGTCCTCAAACAAATCCTCTTTGGCCAGATATTACATTGCAGGAGCACTTTGAAATTTACGGCGCTATCAAAGGAATGAGTCAGTCTGATGTTAAGGAAGTCATAAAACGGTAAGGAATTTATTACAGAAATAAGTTCAAGGTTTAGCTATACTTTCCTTAGCTTTTGTTGGTTGGTTTGTTGCTTTTTTCCCCACTTTTTCTAATGCAATCATTTTTTCATTTAAGTCAGATTGGGTCTTTTCAGCCTTTGTAAGTTAGGAGATACAGATTGAGCCACACACAAGTCAAGTGGCATGGGTGTTTTTTAATTTATTTTAAAGTTGTGAAGTGCTAACAGTGACTTCTACAGAACCTGGAAGCACAGGGAGTCCAGGGCTTGGAGCTGTTCCTGGGTTGTCAGCACAGGCTCCTCTGGGACGTGGGGCGGGTGGCTTTGTGTAGAAGCACCGAGCTCCGACTCTGCTTACTGCTCTGCTTTTCTTATACTTTATATACAAATATCTGTACCTGAGGTCCTCAAATGAAACTCTTTGCACCCTGCGTGACGAGGGGGAGGCTGAACCATCACCCTCTCAGCTTTTCACATGCCCTCCTCCCCCTTCTGCAGCATCGCAAGCGCCCTGGATTTGAAAGACCACCTGCAGAAGAGAACAAAGAAGCTGGGCGTGGGGCTGAAGCGCAAGGTAGGGGAGAGCTTCCCAACCTGCCACGTTGGCTGTTTCCAGCACCCGCTGTGTCCTCACCCTTTCTCTTTGCCTTCCTCCCAGCTGTGCTTTGCCCTGAGCATGTTGGGCAACCCGAGGGTCACGCTCTTGGATGAACCGTCAACCGGGATGGACCCGAAAGCCAAGCAGCACATGTGGTGAGTGGCACCAGGGCCCCTCTGGCCACAGAGTCCTTTCTTCTTGGGAGTTTGCCCTCATTTTGTGTGTGCATTGTCCCTGTTAACACTAGGGAGAGCCATAGACAGGGAATCCTAGAATTATAGAAAGGTTTGCATGGGAAGGGACTTTGAAAGCTCATCTAGTGGAACCCCTCTGCAGGGAGCAGGGACATCTGCAACTAGAGCAGGTTGCTCAGAGCCCTGGCCAACCTCACCTGGGATGGTTCCAGGGATGGGGCAGCGACCTTACTGCCAGGTGAACTTCATCTCTGTCCTCTCCCAGAATAGCTTGGAGATTAAAAGCTTGAAAGTCGAAATAAATCCTGAATCTCATGCTCTTTATATTGTTTTTGAGTCATCTTTGTGTGAAATTGAGGTGTAAATTCTTGCTGTGGAAGTGGCATTGGCCCATAAAATAAGGGGTTTGTGTTTGACCATCACGGTCATCTTTTCCTACTAGCCCAGGATTTACTGTTACGTGCCCGATGTCTCATTCAGGGGTTTTTTTTGATTATATTTTATAGGCGGGCGATTCGAGCAGCCTTTAAAAACAAGGAGAGAGCAGCAATCCTGACCACTCACTACATGGAAGAGGCAGATGCTGTCTGTGACCGCGTGGCCATCCTGGTGTCCGGGCAGCTCAGGTACCACTGGAGCCATCAGCTGTGGTGGCAGGGAGGATGGGACAGCTGTTGGTTAGAATATATTTATATACTTCTTTGAACATGTAGGTAGATTCTTTATTTCATAGAATCATAGAATGTTAGGGGTTGGAAGGGACCTAGAAAGATCATCTAGTCCAACACCCCTGCCAGAGCAGGATCACCTAGACCAAGTCACGCAGGAATGTGTCCAGGCAGGTTTTTGTTTCTTTTCTTTTTTTTTTTTTTCTCCTCTTCTTTTTACCTTAAACTTGGAGCAAAATCAAACTGGAGCTGCCAAAAGGGTCTGTTAGAAGGTAGGCTGCTTTTTGGCTGTGACGTAACGTGTACAACTCTTGTGTTCTCTCTACAATTGGTAGGTGTATAGGTACGGTCCAACACCTGAAGAGTAAGTTTGGCAGAGGATACTTCTTGGAAATGAAATTAAAGGAGACAGCAGATGTACAGCAGGTGGAATATCTGCAGAGCCAGATTTTGCACATCTTCCCCAACGCGTGTCGTCAGGAAAGGTGATGTTGAACACACACGCAGGAAACTTTGATATTAATCCGAGCCCCTGATTTCTCAGCGGCTTCTTGGCACGGATACTAAAATTGACAAAGAAAATATTTCCACGTAGCTTAGAAAAAAAAAAGAAAAGAGGAAGGGTTTTGCAGGCCAGCAGAAGCTGCCAGGGCGGTGGCCGTGAGCTCTGCCTGCAGATGTTCGGCACGGAGGAAGCAAAACTCACGTTTCTTCGGAGCTGTTGCCTGACAGCTTCCTCCTTGGTCAGGATCTCCAGGAAACTGGAGTAAAAATCTGAGTCACTGGCCTTTGCCTAGAAATGCTTGAGTGTTTTCTAGGGGTACCTCAAAGATTGAGGGTGGCTTGGTTGGTTTTCCCTTGAGAGCTTTGAACTTGGGGGTCTGGCTTGGTGACAGCTGATGAGACTCTCCAAAAAGGGCTCTGCAGGGATTGTACAAGGAAGATCCCTCAAATGTGGGAGCTTTGCAGGAGAGATAATTTTTCAGAAGCAAATATGTGGGGTTGAGCAGCTCCTTGGTCTGGAGTCTGAGTTGTGTGAGCCTCTGGATGATGAAAAGTCCCAGGAGATCCTGCGACCTCTGAGTTGATTTGAAAGGCAAAACCTCATAACTTTGGGAGTTCCAGGCAATGATTGTTTTTCCATGAGTTTATAGGCAGAATAGAAATAGTTGAGTCTCTAGCTGAAGAGCATCTAAATCATAGATCTGTATTGGAGGGATCTCAGCTGATGCACCTGGACCTGGACCTCTGAGACTGGTTGTAAACCAGCTGGTCTCCTGGAGCTGCGTTGGTCCTGTTGTCTTGTATGGTGATGATTAGTCGATTTGTGGAGTAACCTTCAGAAAATGAGTTTAAATCCATTCACTTGGATATTCATAGTTTTGCTTTGAGTAATTTTACCGGAAGCTAAATTTGCTTTGTCTCTTTGTTCCAGTTTTGCTTCTATTTTGGCATATAAAATTCCTAAAGAAGATGTACAGTCGCTTTCACATTCTTTTTCCAAGCTGGAAGAAGGTAACTAAGCACTTGCCACGCATCACATAGAGAAATCACTTTGTCTCCCATAGCTGACACATTTGCCACACGGTGGCAACTTCACATTTCTGTTCCCCATCTGTTTATTTTTTTTCTATTATTATTGTTATTAGTGCCCCCAACTCTTGTTTCTTGTGAAGTGAAGGGTAAGAGCTTGTAGCACCTTAAGATGCTTTAAATCTGGTTGGGAAGGATTCCTAAATACACACTCTTGTTCATTCTTTTCACAGTAAAACACGCCTTTAACATCGAGGAGTACAGCTTTTCTCAGGCAACACTGGAGCAGGTATGTTAAAGCAAGTGGTATTTTGTGGGAGTAAAACCTGCCAGGCAAAGGTGTCACAGGTTTTGGGTTGGGTTGGGTTTTTTTGATGGGGTTTTTGCAGATGTCTGGACTGAATTCACTTTGCCCTTGCCATGTGCATCCAGCCTGGGCAAGTCGTAGTGGATGGAGGAGCTGATGAGCCCTGTGCAGGCAGCTTGTCCCCATGCCTGGCTCTCAGGCAGCTGAGGCTGCTCTGCTGATGCCTGTTTGGGACTTTTTGGGGAACTGAAGCCCCCTTTTCCCCAGAGAATTAGGACTGCCAGTTCCCCTCCCTCTCTTTATTCCCATTTTTCTCCCTCTCTTTATTCCCATTTTTCTCCCTCTCTTTATTCCCATTTTTCTCCCTTAAAAATAAGATGTCAACGGCAGTGACTGGAGCAAAATAAATTTGGGGCATTAGTGGAAATGTCACACTGATTTATTCAGAAGATGGGCATTGCTGCTTGTTGCTGAAAGGAGGGTAAAGCTCATTACTGCTTGTTCTGGATTAGTTATTGCTGACAGTAAATGTCCTTCAGTGTGTAGTCGTTTCAACTTCCCTTTCATTGTGCTCTTGGAGAATTGAGATGGGAGGGCAGGAGCAAGGAGGAAAAAAAAAACCAAACCAGAATACTAACAACTTCTTCCTGAAAGATCATAGAAACATAGACTGATTTGGGTCAGAAGGCACATTTAAATACCATCTAGTCCATCCCCCCTGCAGTGAGCAGGGATATCTGCAACTAGAGCAGGTTGATTAGCCGCCAGCTCCATGTCTTTCTCGTGCTGAGATGAAGCAATACATTCGATACTCATGAGGTTTTTAGCATGAATTCTATGTCTTTCTCATGCTGAGATGAAGCAATATATGCAATACTTGTGAGGTTTTTAGCATAAATTCTATTTGTGACCAAGGAAGCTCCTACGAGGAGCGTTGATGTACTTTCTCTCCGTTCCAGGTTTTTGTGGAGCTTGCTAAAGAGCAGGAGGAGGAGGACAACAGCTTCGGCACCCTGAACAGCACGCTGTGGTGGGAGAGGACACAGGAAGACCGAGTTGTTTTCTGAGCTCCTGAATGGTCCAGAGCTGTGATGGACAAGGAAAATGGTATTTGGAAGCACGGAGCTTGTTCCACCATCCAGGCCTTAGGAACGACGCCGCGGTAGCGGTGAGCATCCCCACCGTTGTTCTGGCTCGTCTGAAATTCCTTCTCTGCTCGCTGTGTCCCGGTTTGCGTTGAGTGAGAAGACACTGGCACGACAGTCGGTCATCTCCTGGTGTTGGTCACTTAGGCGGGGCTGGCTGCCTGAGGTTGGGCTGTCCTAGCTGGGACTCGTGCATTTGAGCGCGACCAGTTGCCGCTGGAGCATCCCGCGCTGCAGGACCCACTCGCTGGTTTCCGGGGGTCTTGTCGTGACCCCTGCCCTCGGTTGGGTGTTGCTACAAGGTTCTGCTTATGCTTGGAAGATGCCCCCGCTTAGAAAAGCACGGGGGGGAACCCACCCCACCTCTCCAGCCCCAGCCTTGAAAAGGGGACCGGCTCTTTCGCCTCCCCGCCGGCTCCGGGGGCACAAACCCGCGCCGAGAGGCCGAAGCCGTTTCCCCGGCCCCGCTCCCCGACGCCAGGCCCCCCTTTTGGCACAGCCCCGGGGGGGAAGCCGGGAGGGCTCGCTGCCAAGGCAGCCGCTGCGCTTCCCCTGGGGACTCGCTCCGGGGGAAATCTGTCATTCCCCCTCCTCGGGAGATGCCGTTATTTTCGCTCCTTTGGCTAAACCAGCCCAGCGAGCGGGAAACGATTTGCCAACGGAAATCGGAACCGGGTCGCGGTTCGGCGCCCAGCGAGGGAGATGGGTTGGGAGAGCCGCTAATGCACCTCCCAGCAAAAGCACTTTAAAGACAACCCCCGGGCGGCTCCGAAACTGCAGCGTCAAGAATTAATGCCCAGGTTACCTTGGCGCGTTAACGCGAACTCTAAAAGGCCCTTCGGTCTTCCAGAGCCGCGATCGGAGCGCGGCCAAGGGACGCTACGCACCGGCTCGTTCCCCTTCCCCTGACACCGCCAACTTCCCCAGACCGCTCGTTCTGAAATCTTCTCCCACTGCCCCCTGCAGAGGCTTTGGAGCAGGATCCCACCGCACTGGGATGCTCCCGGGCTTCAGCTGTGTCCCCAGCGCGACAAGGAGCTCCCAACTCGGCCACGTCTTTGAAACGGCGGAATCTCCAACGTGACCGTGACAAACACTGCGTGAGCACGAGGTGAGCCAGACAAAGGCAGAAATTTCCCCCCCCAAAAACCCTGCAGTGTTCTGTCAGGTGGCTCGGGTTTGAGGGCAACGGAGCTGGGGAAGGAGCTGGAGAACAAGGGTGGGGAGCAGCGGCCGAGGGCCCTGGGCTGGTTCAGCCTGGAGAGAAGGAGGCTCAGGGGAGACCTTCTGGCTCTGACAGCTCCTGACAGGA
>WTSP01014500.1:80365-105336 GCA_025331215.1 Actenoides lindsayi | reverse complement strand
CCCGGGGGGCCGGAGGCGGGGGGAGGCCCCCCCCCCCCCCCCCCCCCCCCCCCCAGCAAGTGTCACTGCAAAGGGAAGTCTGAATTCCACCGCAAGCTTAGCTCGGTATCCAACTGATGCGAAAATGTTTCATTTACAGATGGAACATGGCACTTGTCCACACTTCTGTTGCTTTCTACTGCAAGTTGGCAGCTGTGGCTGACTCCTGCTGCCATCCTGGGCTGGCACTGGTGTTTGTAGTGCATGCACTATAGGGGTAAAGGGGGTGTACAGATGTGGATGCTTTCCTCTCCCCGCTTGGTAAAAGTACAACGCCCTAACTGTGTAGTTACAGGATTTGCAGACCTGTGAGTATTTTTTGTCTTCATTAAAACCAGTCTTCATTCTTCTGTTGGGTGTAACGACGTGTACCCTGCCGGCTGCTTTCAGACACAGCCCGTGTTAGATAGTTTCTTCTGGGGTTTTCGTTTTGGTTTGGTTTTTTTGTCAGCGAATTCAGCGTTTCCTAATCCTAATCTTGGTTGTGATAGCAATGAGCTCCACGTGGGAACGTTTGCTTTGCCCTGGCCTGGCAACTTTTCATTCACCTTCGTAAACCCAAACTGAAAAGAACCAAATTCACAACCTCGTCAGTAGGAATGGTGCCTTTTGGTTTGCGTAAAACCCCTGAGAAGAGCAGAATACGTGGTCCTTTGTCCTAAGATAGGACAGATATATGTTGAAAAGATAGTATTTTGTTGTTTTTATTTTTTACTACACAAAGCTATCGTCACCTTTTTAGTTTCAGAAGGTGAAATAAAAGATTGCTGACAAACAGTTCATTGCGTTCTGCAATGGGCAAATATAGAGGTTCATTTATATCAAAACATTGGCTTCGTAAGCCATGTTGTTTATCTATCTTCATGTTAAAGTTGGGAAAGGCCTTTGTTTTTCGTGTGAAAACTCACACTATGGGTTAAGATGAAGTTGCATGTCCCAGCCGTTTGGAATTGTCAGGCTGTGATGTATGTAGTATGTCTGATGATGGTTTATCATCACGTTGAGGCAAAATAATTTCCACTAGTTTCTTCCTCTACTATGGGGAGTTGTTGCCCCCAGTTACACGCTCGCTGTTGGCCAGTATCTCTGAGCATTTTCCTTGATTTGGAGCAAGGGTGGGACCCAGAATTCTGTCTGATGCTACTTTCCCATCTATGCATGTCCCAGTTCAGTGTGTCTTCTCCAAGTCCCACGCTCCTCACTTTGGTCTCTCTTTGTAAATCGTGTTTGAGCTGAGTGGCATCTGCACACCTGCCCAGCACCGTCCAGCACGCTCTTTTCCCGTGAACTTAGGAACGTCCAGTTGTGACCCGATGTCTTCTTTTATTTTTATTCTTTAAACTTAATAGTCTGTAAATAGTTCTGCACTGTCTGGATGACATCACCCGATATCAGATAGTTTCTTCTTTTCTAACGTTTCAAATGGGTTGTGTGACAGCTTTCCTTTAGCAGCTGGATTTGCTCTGTTTGGTACTGTTCTTGTTTACCCTGGAGCAACCCCGTTGATGGTGGCACTGGATTTATGCAGCTACGTGTACAGAGGATTTGGCTCGTGAAGTTGACTGCGTCTTGGGGTGGGATCTTCTTGGCGTGGTGACATCGCGCGTCAGTCTGGCATAAGATGCCACCCCAGGACATCGCTGTAGTCCTAGCGTGTTGTATCAGAAGTCTTTCAAAGTGTCACACGATGCCTATAATCACCAGAATCGGGGAAAAAACATGTGCAAAACTAAACCTTGGAAGTGGCAGAGCTTTATTCCTGCTGCTCTGAGTCCCTTTGTTCAGCTGTGATCAGTGATGCGCCAGATCCCAGTTGTACGACGCTGCACGCAGTTTACGCTCTGGGAGGTGAATTGGAGGCAAAGCAGCTGGATTTGGGCTGACTGGGGGGGGACTTGGGGCAAATCAACTCAGTTTCCCAGGTGTCATGGTTTTTCCAGTTCCCTTGCAGGGTTGTTGTGAGAAATAGCTAGCTAGGATATCCGGAACTTGGAAGATGCGTTTTTCTTTGTGGTGTTATTACAAGGTTGTATTTTTCTATGGAGATGTTTAATGTGTCTGGGATTTGTTTACGTTACCAAAAAAAAAAAAAAAGCCCTTAGTTAAAAATATCTCTGTATAGCGAGTGAAGTCTGTTGTGTAGCCAACATCCAGGACTCTGGCAGCAGAAACAGAAGGCGTTGGGTCTAAAGGTGACACGTTTGTAACCCTCCACGCCCCAGTGCTGCCGTCGGGCACTTTGAATCCTTTGCAGTTTACTTTATATGCCGGCCTTTAATTTACCACTGTGCTGTATTTGTAAAGTCGAGGTTTGTTTTGGTTTGGTTTGTTCGTTTGTTTTTGGTTTTTTTTTCCCCTTTTCCAGCAGAAAGTACTACCAAAATAAAGATGGATGGTTAAGTGCTTGTGTTTCTGTCACACGTGTGTTTTGCCGGGCTAGAAAAGTGGGGATTGTTTTCCAAAACCTTTGCTGTTCCCTGGGGCGTGCTGGGGCTTATAGAATTATAGAACTGTCAGGGTTGGGAGGGACCTTAAAGCTCATCCAGTTCCAACCCCCCCGCCAATGGCAGGGAGACCTCCCACTAGACCAGGTTGCTCAGAGCCCCATCCAGCCTTGCTTGCCCTGGCTCTTGAGGTGGCTGGGGCTATCGGGGGGCAGGAATTGCCTTTTTTTTTTATTTAATTGAATTCAGGGAATTGCAGTATTGCAACACTCGAGCTTCGCCCACCCACGGTGGTCACATTTTGCAGGCAGATGAATTTGGGCAAGAAGCGACCTGGCGGCAGCTGCGCGCTCCTGGCACCGCACGTCCTGCACCTGCAGGGATGAGTCAGGGTCACCCACTTGAAAATGAACCCCGCTGCAAAGAAAATCATTAAAAGAAAATAACTCCTTTTTCTGGTTGGCTCCGTGCCCAAAACGGACTCGCCGAGCGCTTGCTCTGGCACGAGAGGTGGTGAAATGCTGCTGGTGAGAGGCTTGGCTGCAGCTGGAGCCTGAAACCCTGGGCTACAGGGATGGAGGATGCTGCCAGCTCCTCAGCTGCTCTGGGGCTGCCAGTGTGACCCGAGGAGGAGGTCCACCTCCAGCCCTGTGGAGCTAGCAAAGATCTACTTCCAGCCCTGCAGGTCAGTTAAGGACCTAGCAAAATGAAAGAGGTTTCTGCTCCCTGGACCCATTGATAGGGAGGAAAAGAACCCCGAAGAAATTTCATCTGAACTTGGTGTAAGTTTTTCAGACTAAGTTGGTTTTTTTTCTTTCATACGGGATTTCATACTAGTTTTTCTTTCATGATGTGTTAAGGGCAGCATGCAGATTTCACTTTTTTCAATATTTGATTTAATATATATTTTATTTTTTAAGCTGTAAAATTAATTCATTCTCTTGTAATACTCCCTTTAAGAGATCTTCAGAACGTTCCAAATTTAGCATGCTGGATTTCTCCTTGATAAGAGTGACCTGGAGCTCTCACTACTTCTTCCTGAAGTGTGTTGCTTGGAGAGTCCTCAGAAGGTGCTGACTCCATCCCCAGCCCCTCTCCTCCTCTTGGTAGGTAGAAGAGCTGATCCAAGGCTGCTTTGTAGTGAAATGCACCTCAGCCAGCTCCGTTTCTCCCTTGTCGCCCGATGGGAAGTGATGCAGGAAAAGGCTCCTCTCCTCAATGAGCTCATTCCTTGAAAATGAGCGAATTGGCAGCTGCAAAAGAGCTGCTGCCTTTTGTTAAGCAATAACCAGACGGCTTTTGTGTTTGGAGTCAGCTCTGCAAATCAGGCACGGAGTCCTGAAGCTCTTGAAATTCCCGGACAGTGAAATCCCTTTAACTCGTTGAATTACTGTTGTGGCTGCACACCCTTCCACCTCGTTTGGCTTTTTCTGCTTTCCTCACCTCCCTCTTTTGAATGCAGATCCATTGGAAAGCTATTTAAAACAAACCAAAAGAAAAACCCAAACCAAAAAAACCCAAGCAAACAAAAAACAATACCAAGACCAAACAAGCACCCCATCCCCCCCCAAAAAACCCCCAAAACAAACCAACCAAACAACAACAAAAAACCACAACGAAAAACCCAACTGCCAACAAAACCGCAAACTCCATCCTCATTCCAGTGTGGCAGCTGCTGGGAAAGCAACGAAAAGGACTGGCAAGCAAAAACAACAACAAAAACAATTATTCAAGACAAAGGGGGGAAAAGAGAAACGAGCAATAGCAATCCCGTTGGTCCTCAGATGCAGGGTTCGGCTGTGCAGAGGAAGGAGTGCTTGCTGATTCGGGCTCTGAGCAAGGTGGGGAGGTGGTGGGGAGGTTCTCCCTCCAGAGAAGCTCCTTCCAGGGATGAAGTTGCTTTGGCAGCAACTGGGAGCTCCCGTCCGCCCCGTCTCGAGGCGCTCGGCCCCCCTGCCCTGAGCTCACCCCCTGGACTTGCAAGCCTGGCTAGAAACAGGCTGTTCTGTTGCACACGATGCGCGGGTCCGGTTAAACCCTGCCCAATCTCCCCTCGGTTATCTGCGAGCTCTAAGGCCAGCTGGTTGTAGGTACTGCTCCTCGCTGGGGTCATTGCTCCAGATGCATGGAGAGCGTTTGCACCGCCGGGACCGGGCTCTGACGTCAGCTGGAGAGGGGCATGGCCATCGGGCTGGGCTCCGCCGTTGAACCTTCTCCAGGGCTGCAAAGAGACGAAGAGCCCAGCCACCCTCCCGGCTCTGGGAGACGTCTTCCTAATGGAAAACACGTTACCAGGTGAGGAGTTTCAGATTTCTCTTCTGTTAAGTGAAAAACTGTTCTCGGGGCATTTTCACGCGGGGGTTGTGTTTGGGGATTCATTTTCTTTTTTTTCCCCCCCCTTTATTATTGTAACGCAGCGTTCTGCTGGATGTGTAAGAGCTGCGCTTTCCAGCTCTGCTCTCTTAACAAATGTTGAGCTTTGCATCAAGATGCTGAAGAGACAAAGGAGCAAAAATACTCTGCGTTTCTGGGGGGGGAAGAGTGTGGGGGGTGGATTCTGATTCTCGCCACTTGATGTACTTCGGGTCTAGGCGAAGAGCCACAGGTTGAGCGCTGGGTCCTCCCAGCTACTGATCCCTCCCTTCCCTCCTCTCCTCCAGCCTTGCTATCGCTACTAAAGGCTTCTAAAACCACAAATGACACTTCTCTGTATGAATTAAAGCATTGAACGTTGTTACGAGGCAGGCTTAGAGCTGCTTTTCTTGAGCTGAGAGTAGGAGGGGGAAAAGAAAGAAAATACCCCGCTTCAAAAGCTCTTGCGTTGAAAGAGTCAAGTCAGTACAAATCTATCCCGTATTTCTCAGGGGGTAAGGACAGGGTTGAAAAGGGGGCCGAGTCCAGGTTTTTGTGTTTGCAACGGCTTCCAAAACAGGAGGGTACGAGGAGAACGTGTTCATCTCTGTGCTCCCCACGTGCAGGGATTCACCGCTGGCTGTCGGAAAGCTGTCAGCTCCTCCGGGAAGGCACAAGATGCAGCACACACGGAGCTTTCCTCATAGCCAGCATCAAGAGGTTCCTGCCAGGGCTCCTGAAGAGCAGGAGTTAGTCACAATATGCTCTGTTAAGTTTTTATTAGAAAGGAAAGGGGGGGAAAAAAAAAATGTCTGAGGAGGTGCCAAATAGGAAATCCCCGAGATAGTAAATAAATGAAGTGATTATATGGGATGTGCCTGTTGGAAGCAGAAAGCCTTCCTGGGACAACCTTTGGTAGAGCAGAGCTAGACATGGGATCCCAGTAATAGATCCCACAGTGCCAAGCGAGAGTATTCCTGAAGAGAAAGACTTTTGGGGGTGTTTACTGAGCCCTCGGGAGGGAAATGCTTCCAGAGTCATCCGGTGATGCTCTAAACTGCTTTAAAGCTTCTCAAACACTGTTGCTTCCAAACAAATTTCTGATGTTTGGTTTTGTCTTCTGAATCTGAATCTCGGGTCTCGTAGAGGCACCTCTCCTGCTTACGTTTGGTGTCTTTTGACATCCAGTCGACAGTTGGATTCTTCCTGAGGAAGTTCCTGCAGCATTTGTGGGCAACATCACTTCTTTAAGTCTCTGGCTTCACGTTTCAGCTTCCAGCGGTATTTGCTTCTCGCTCCACAGGCAAAAATAAGATTAAAACTGTTAGAAATTGAGTCAGATTTATTTAAAAAGTCTTAGATTTGCTCCATCTTTTTATTTATTTATTTATTTATTTTTAATGAGGTGGGGTTTTAAGTCTCTAGAGATTTGGTGCAGTTCTTACAAGACCATCACATTTTCCACATTATCCAAATACTCCAGTGTGAACCTGTTGTTTATTACCTCAACATCCCAGGCTGGGCTGCTGCTTTTGGCTCAAAAATGACCGAAATCCAGACTTGGGAATAAAAAAATAGCACTTCCTAGAAATCCCTTCCTAATTGCCTTTAAACTTCTCTGTAGGCTGTGGTGGGGAAGTGGAGGAGAAAGCTCCGGGCAGGGAAAGCCGAGCGCTGGGGTGATAAGCCTTGTGCTAACAGGCAGAGGGTAAACAGGGGTTCTGGATCCATCGCCCCTGGAGTAAGCAAATATTTAATTCTTCCAAAAACAAACAATGAAGGGAACAGAGTAGTAGAAATGTTTATTAACTCCAGCTGCCCAGTCCGTGAAATCAGGAAGTGGTGTCCGAGGGGAAAAGAGCACTATGCCTTTGAGGTTGCTTTGATTTAATTATTTTTTTTTCCTGATTATTTTGTTTGTTTGTTTTCAGCCCTTTTAAAGGATTCAAACACAAAAACATGCTCTGAGGTTCCCTCCCCCCGGGAAGGTCGTGAAACCAGGCACTCTGAAACCGCTGTTGTTCTTGCACCGGGTATTTGCTGCTTGGCCACATGATCAAAGCTGGAGCTGAAATAAATATTCCCCATAAAAAATATCCCTTGAGAAATACTCCCTGCTCGGTCTAGGAGGGCATAAAGAACCCATGTTGGTGTTTTAATGCTGCCCTGCTGTCGCTGTACTAGAGCTATAACTTATTGTATTAGCATTTGGGTGAGAACAGGATAAATTGGTCTCTGATGGGCTTGCTTAAGTAAGACAGTGACAGCATCTATTTTAGGCTACTTTTAGCATTGAACCAGTGTTTATCATCTTGGTCTCCTGGGTAGCAGTTTCCTTCCCTCTCTAGATGATGTGGGGAGAAGGCACGTGTGTAACGGGGATTTTTTCAGGGTCTAGTTACACTATCTAGAGCAGATGAGCAGAGACTTGCCAACAACCCACGTGTCTAAAGCCAGACATAAATCCCCTGCAAGAGATGCAGATTCTGAGGCTCGGCTCGGAAATGCAGCATAAACCAGACCACCTGAACTCAGGAGCTGGACTTGACATTACTGCTGCAGATCACATACGTTTTAGGTGTTTTGAATAACTGCATTAAAAAAAAAAAGAAAAGAAAAGAAAATTAAATTTTATATCTTTTTTTCTTCTCCAGGACATTGAACCTTCTCACATTTTTAGTCCAGGACAGATTGGCTTTTCTGTTGTTGATTTTATGTAGATGAAGTATAAGACTGTTGCCAGTTGAATGCCTCTTTCTACAGGGCTTCTTTGAGATGAAGGATGAATCTGTGTGTGGAAGAGGCAGACAAGTCCAACCCAGCTCTCTGTTCCCTTGCAGGGTTTTGGACTATCTGAACTACACCTTTTTTTGTCCAACTGCAAAGTGGAGAGAAGTTCTTAACCTTTGGCACGTTCCTGGCTTCCTCTGAAGTTGTGTTTACCCAAGTAAATATATGAACTTCCAGTGATCTGTGTTATTCTAAATGATACTATTTTCTGTCTCGTCCTAGCTGGTAAAATGCAGGGGATATTCAAGAAAGCCTCAAAAATATTTCACCAAACCCGTGCTCTCCTATGGAAAAACATTCTTCTGGTGTGGAGAATGAAGACAGAAACTTTTCAGGCAAGTACTGCTTCTTCCAAAGAGCAATGAGCTCCACTACATAATATTTTTAGGATGCGTTGTTTTTATGGTAGGTGATGTGTGAGAAGCCTCACCTGGTAACGTGGTTCTCTGGAAAATGTCAGGAGTTTGCATCTTTCTGTGACACTACAATATCGTGGCATAAGAAGGGCTTGTTTCAAAGCTGACTTGCTGCTTTTGGTTGTTGATCCCCTTTCTGCACTGTCCAGAAGAACACAATGTCCAATTCATGATTACGGGTGTAAAATTATCAGCAGACCTCGCTGGCTCCAGTACTAAGAAAACACGGAGTTTTTCTTTTCCCTTGGAACATTCCTCCTATTTTAAAACCATGACACCTGTGAAACAGCTTTGCCTCGTTTACAGAAAAAGGCACTCGCGGCCGGATGAGCTGGACCACGTGAAGGAGAAGGCTCCTTGAAGACGCTTTTCCATACCACCCAACCTCCCAGGTCCCCGGGCTGCTGCTCACCTTTGCGTTTCCTTCCTTTCGTGTAGGAATGGGTCAGCTCGATGTTTTTGCTCTTGGTGATACAAATATCGTCGAGTATTATCTTCCACCTCCCGCGGCACGAAATCCCGTACAACTTCCTGGGGCGACTGGATGATCTGGCCTTCAACACGACGGGAGTGACGCTCGCCTACACCCCTGTAACAAAAACCACCAGGAGAATAATGAGCAAAGTGGCTTCGGATTCTGCAATGCCCGGTACCACCGCTCTAAAACCCTTGTTACGGCTGCGCTGTCTGAACAGACCCCGGCGCGGTCCCCTCGGGCTGGGGGGTGGGAAAGCCTTTGGACAACACCAGTGTTTGAGGGTGCAGGTTGTGGCTGATGCTGTGGTTTTCATGCTGTTGCATCACTAATCGGAGTTTCACTCTGATGGGTTTATCGTCTTTTTGTCTTTTTTTTTTTCCTTCTCTTTTCTTTTTTCCCTTTCTCTCTTTTTCTCGCTTTCTTTTCTCCATCTCTCTCTTATGACAGGTATAATAATAGAAGAGGTGGAAACTGAGAGCAAACTGGAAGCAAGAGGAGTTTTGGAGGAAGACGTTATTGGTGTCGTTTTTAAGGACGACTTCTCCTACTGTCTCAGATTTCAGAGCTACAGGCTGGCGTTTCCAAACGATGCCTTTGAACACATCGGTAACAAAAGAAATGAAATCGGAGAACTTGATTTTACTCTAAAAAAAATTGCTTAGCTGGAGCCCTGTGCTGCCATGCCACTCAGAAGGGATGGGGCTGCATGGTCTAAAACGTTTCAAGAGAAATATTCGTTAGAATTCCAAGTTTTGTTCCCTTAAAAGGAAACAAATATCACAGAGAAAAAAAAAAGTTTTTAAGAACACATAAATGTTATACACAGTCCTTATTGACCCTCTCCCTTCTATATCTTACCATGTCAAATCATGCCTGGAAAATGAGCATTGTGTGATCACTAACGTGCTTCTAACATATAGTGCATGGACATACATTTAATACAGGGAAACATAACCCTGCACACACATTTGTCCAGCTCTTCTTTGACCACACGCACCCCTATTTACTGACTAGAAGTAGTTCACTATCCAAAACAAACAGCAAGCTTCTTATCAGGTAGAAAAAAAGTGAGTCCAGCAGTTGTTGGGCAACAAAAAGAAGTCTTTTGTGAAGGGGTGGTCTTGGAAAATGGCAGTGATGTGCAAGGTTATTTATTCTGGCTACACAAGTCAGTAGCTCTTTGCAGGCGTGACCCCAGCTCCAGAGTGCTCTGGGTTTCCTAGAGGTTCTCCTCTCCTGCCCTCAGCATCGGGCACCTTTACGGTTGCTGTACTTTGAGCTGGGGCTCCTGCCAAAAGAGGAGAGCTGAGCGTGGCCGGCTCCTCTGCACCACACAGGCAAGGTCCAGCCCACATCAGCTGGCCCGTGTTGCCAAAGCCATTGACTCCCAAGACCACGTTATTCTCGGAGGAAAAAAATGCCTGCGTGGTGGGGAAAAAAAGGCTGAGTAAAACTAAACCTTGATTTCCTGCCTCTTGGGTCAAATGCATTTTCAGCATTCGTTATACAGAAGCGCTTATACACACGAGTGTGTAAAAATATAGAGATGAAATTCTTTGGGGGTTTTTTAATTATTATTTTCATTTCCCAGATACCTGCTACAATTTTTCCTCAAGTTACTGCGAAGTTCCTTCGTACTGGTACGCGGGTTTCCTCTTGGTGCAGTCCAGCATCGATGCAGCAGTCATAGAAGTAAGTGTGATCAGGATGGGCAAAAAATCTGCTTTCTGTTCTTCCTGGAGTTATCTGTAAACTTAAAAATAACAACCAAGTGCACACACCTTCCATGTCTTCCCCTCCCTAAACCATTTCGTTTTCTGTGAGCGTTAATTTTTTTAATAATAGTGTGATTCAAGAGTCAAAGGAATGAGAGATCTCGTGGCTCAAGGCAGAGTTAGTGCTGATTACAAGGCGACAGAAACCATGCTGAATACTGAGGTTATTTGCCACTTCCAAACATGGCCTTGTTATTCACAAACTAATAATTGTTTTGCTTGTGAAAACCTGTTTCTTCCGCGGTTGGCTGTTCCGTTCCAGAAAACCAAATGAATGGCTCATTTCTTTTCTTCAGATGAAAACAAACCACTCTGTCTGGGAGGAGATGAAGTCGATTAGCGGTGTTCGTCTGAAATCGCCCTTGATCAAACCTGTCTATAAACTGGAGTATATTTGGCTCATTGTTTACATTGTGCTGTGCTTCTCCCCGTTTATGTACTTTTTATCCCTGAAAGTTACACGAGAGAAAAAGAAGCTCAAGGTATTAATGAAGGCAATGGGTTTGCAAGATATCGCCTTCTGGTAAGTCTCGTAGAAATAATGGTGTGTCATTATGGGAATTGTATTATCTTATGTCTAGAAGATGATTACCAGCCTGCAGGATGGTGGGTCTGGTACCACTGCTCAGCTGAGAAGCAGTAATTCCCCAGCAGCCATGATTTGCAATGGTCCAACCACATGTCTGGGCTCTCTCTTTGCACCTACCCAAAGATGTGGATATTTACATCTTTCCACTCTGGAAACTGTAAATGGAAGTGTATGGAATTATTAAGTATTTTTTTAATAGATAGATATATATATATATGAAGTATTATAGAATGGAAGTGTATTGGAAAGATGAAGTATCTGAATTTAAGAGTGTCTTGTGTTGTATGGGCTGTGTCATGGCAAATACAGAGACAAGAATGATGGTGCCCTCATTTGCAGGTTATCCTGGAGCTTGCTGTACGCCGTGTACATTTTAATAATAGCAAGTCTGCTGACACTGATCACAGTTGAAGAAGTCATCCGTGATCACAACTTCACTGAAATATATTTTTTTTATTTCTTTTATGGCATGGCATCTGTAAGTCTGCTTTTTGTGTTCTTAAATGATGCAGTTTAATTTTATTTTATTTTATTTCCGCATTTCCTAAGTAAAACATCAGAAACTCAAAGACTGCTGAGTACTGTAGAGCTGGACATTATACAAGGAAGTAACAAACCTTTCTCCACGACTGGGATTTATTGCTATAATTTGTAGGCTAATATATCACTCCTGTTACATTGGGGGAGATTCTGGCTTGAAATCAGAGTAAAGGGAGGTGCTAACACCAGCATTAATGGGAAGGCTGGGGCTGTCTCCTTGCACTCAGCCTCCTTGGGAGGCCAAGAGGGGTCTGATGTGTCTGGCCCTGTAGGCCTGCCCTAAATATCCCAGCCTTGTGATGGCATCTGTAGGGGAACAACTGAAAGTCAGCTGGGTCTCTTAATTCTGCTCATTGGATTTTCACGTTGTCTTTTTTTAATTGCCAGCAGAAATGCATCCTGCTGACTACTGATTTTCTCTGCTGCAGATTCACTTCTGTTTCATGCTCAGCTCATTGTTAAAGCAGTCAAATATTGCCAGTTTCGTGGGGTTTGTCCTTCACATCATCTTTGGATTGCTGGGCTATTTGACAATGTTTGAAAAAATACCCCCGTCTTCGGAATGGATTTTTAATCTCTTCAGTCCTTTTGCCTTTACTGCTGGCATCTCAAAGGTATGTTCAAAAGGAAGGCAGCACATCGTAAAAGTTCAGACCACAGCAGACATGCTGCAGACTTCTGCCAGGTAACAACAGCTGCCATACAAACTTTGCCTTGCCATAATGACCCCATTGTACCCCTCTGCCCTAGAAGCCTTGTAGAAGAAAACTTGACCCCAAAAATAAGTGCCAATTCGTAACAAATGTAGTTGGACTGCCAACTGCGTCACAAATTTTTACCAGCTCTGTTATATACAATAAATTCTGATCTCTGGAAAAGTATCGCAGCAGTGAGATGTGTCTGGTGGGTACCAAGATCTGCAAGAACCTTCAGGTCTTGAAGTGCTGCCTCAGCACATACCCACGTGCATCATTCACTCTGCATTCATCTGCAGAGGTTTGAATTCAACTTACTGAAGCACTTCTGATGCTTGTCCTCGTAAGAAATTGTTGCCTGCTTAGAAACAACGTCGTGGTCACGAGTGGACAAGGATTTCTCATGAAAATGGTTGTGATGACACAGCAGTGCCTTGCACAAAGTATTTCTGGCTAAAGGAAGTGTTGCATCTGACTTGTGCTTTTTTTTTTTTTTTTCTTCCCTCCCCCCTAGATGGTAAAACTAGAATCGTATGGACCAACATTTACAACAGATTTGTACTCTTTCTTTAATCTGTACCTCATACTGAGCCTTGACAGTGTCTTATATTTGCTCTTGGCCGTCTACTTTGATAAGGTTTTGCCTGGTAAGTAGAAATGTGAAGGAAAGAATAGAAATTTCTTTGTATCTTTTTTTTTTTTTTTTTCTACAGCCTCTCCCCTCACAGAGGGAAAGTTGCCAAAGGGGCAGGGGGATAGAGCTGAGAAACCTGTAATGTAGGTGGAGCGACAAAAAAAGTGTCCCAATAACAAGCTGGTCAGGTTGTGGAAGGGCATCTTAACAGCAATGAGCCTTGCCACGTTATGTCAGGGGGTGAAAACTGGATTTGCTATATTGCTCAGGGGAAAAAAAAAAAGGGTTGGGAGAATCCTGTTTTCCCAGAAGCTGGGTACATGTAGCTACCTCAGTTGGCCCTGCCTCAAAAGCAAGCTGCAAAAGGAACGTTAAACCCTGCAGCAGGGCACTGAGACCCTACTCCAACCACCCAACACTGGCTTTGAAAGGACGTTGTAGGACTTGACCTCATTTTCCGACACCTTCTGGGCCAAAGAGGTTGTCAATGAGGTCTTTGCTGTGCTTGTTTCCCACCTGCATTTACAGACAGGGACGAGTGCACAACTTTAATTGCAGAACTTAGCAATCCTTTATATGCAGCTGGAAGTCTACATTCTGCAGCCATAGCTGGCTGGACATGATGTGTATCAACACTGAGCTGTCAGATAGCAACTTCTGGTTAACATCTCACCTTCTCTCTGAACTAGGCAAGCACGGAGTACCATATCCACCTTTGTTCTTCCTGAGCCCGACGTACTGGTTCAAGCCCAGGGGTGGGTACCTGGGGGTGCAAGCTGGCAGCGAGAGCAGCCACGATCCTGTCCCCAGCAATAACTCTGAGCCGATGCCTCCAAGCTTTGATGGGAAGGAAGCAATCAGGTGAAGACTCCTGTAAATGAAAAATATAATGTTACATGTTATTTTTGACTCAAGAGAACATATCCATATATAGAGATAGATAAGGTTAATGGTAAACACAGGTAAGGGAGGGTTTGTTCAGTGTTTCGTTCTGCTCCAGGGCTGGATTGGAAAGTTTACTGGACGTGGTGCATCCTCTGTGCCAGGCACCAACTCGCTGCCCTGCGCTCTCCTCGTTGCAGAGCAGTGGCAGTGAGTGTGTTCTTCCTCACCTTTGCCTTTAGGAACACCTCTGATGGCACCTGCTACATAAATACTATTATTTACCTCCCTGCTGGGCTAGTTTGGCTCATTGCTGGTGCTGCCCGTTGCTTATTACTAGAAAGCAAATATAAATCAGCTAAAATAGTAGCTAGGTCATCCCTTAATTACATAACCACGCGTTATCTCATTCCCTAGGGCCTCCTGAAGTGGTCATTGAGTTTGACTCTGAAATCTTAAACATCTTTTCTGAAAGTGCATTGGCCAATTCTGCTTTTAAGTGTACAAGACATGCATTCCATAAAATGATTCCTTCAGACAGTGAAGAGCAGGACTGGTTTGAGAAGCAGGCTGGGAATTACTCTTCTAATAGATTTCAAAGGTTATTTTGAGGCAGAGGAAACCTACCAAAATTGTGAAGTTCTATAGTAATGGTTTGCTTACCTTTTCTTCAGACTAAACAATATTAGGAAAATTTACAAGAAGAAGGGCAAGACAACCGAAGCTTTAAGTGGTAAGAGAGGTTTTGTAACCCTTTCTATTTCATTTTTCACTAAATAGGAACCCAAATTGTTTTGCCATGCACTGGATATACTTACTGCTGCTTTCAGCACCATAAGAGTACATTATGAAATGGTTATTTCTGCTGAGGCAAGTTATTGGCAAATTTCTACAAGGTCCTTATCTTCCTGTTCACTTCAGGAAAATTACCGATTATTATTTTTTGCAGCAGCAGAATTCTTAAAAGCTGTAGGGGGAAACATTCTAAAGCAGTGATGGAACACTCTAAAAATCCCCTCTCAAACCTCCCTTTCTGTTTTGGGCAGATAAAACTTGTTTTCTTGGTCCCTGGCTATAGCCAAGTCTGCTATGAGTGCCTGAGCTGTGGTCTCCAAGCACTCACACATCTGCCAACTGCAAGTAGTTGGTGTGTTCGGAGCATAATCATGGGATATTTAAATGCCTTTGTTTAACAAGAACTCCGAGTGACAGTGAAAGTATCAATGTTTATATTGAGTAAAAATTACCCAAACAACCCACAAAAATACAAAGTAAGTCTCTTAAAAGGAAATGAGGTGGTAAAGCCTGGCTGCTTTGAAATCACTTCTCCGACCTCATGTGTTGGAAAGGTGATGGGCTCTTCTCTTTCTGTGGACTCTCTCGAGCCACACTCAAATAAAAGGTTTTGAACCTCATAGAAAACAGAAGTCAAAATTCTTTAAATGTTGAACTTCATACACTTGCTCCTTCAATTCAAGCAAGTCAACGACTGCAAGTTCCTTACTAAGCCTAGTCCTAACTTCTGAAGATGCAACCCCGGGTTTGGGATCTGTGTTTTTGCCACTTGGCTTCAAAGCACTTGTCCCTCCTCTGTCCTGTGTGGCAGCAGGCTGTAGGTGCAAGTCTGTTTCCATCCTCATGTCATCTGATTTCTGTTCTAGGTTTGTCCTTAAACATCTATGAAGGCCAGATCACTGCATTGCTCGGTCACAGCAGATCTGGGAAAACTGCTCTCTTAAACGTGCTCAGTGGGTTTTCCAAGCCTTCAGCAGGTAAGATGATGGACCTGAATGCTGAAGAGGAGAAGCTCTTTGGGTTTTTTTGAGTGTAAAGGGGTAAAGATCCAAACCCCTCGAGTTTTCCCTGTCATTCAGTCTGGCTTTTCAGTGCAGATTGCTCCTTCAACACGAGCTTCAGGGCCAATTTCCCGTGGATACGCTCGTGTGTGCAATGTTGTTTCTCCAGCTGATGATTTCCATGAGCTGCGTATAGAAAATATGGTTTAGCTCTCAAAGGGAGAGATTTAGCGCTCTGAAAGATTTATTTTTTTTTGAATGGTATTAAAAGTTTTGAAGAACACAAAGTTCTTTGAGAAGCATCCACAATGCTGGAGTCAACGCCCAAGGTACGACCACAAAGCACTCTGCTGCCTCCTTATAACTGGGGAATACTCCACAGTATGAAATTGGTTTAATTCTTCCCTGCGTGCAGGTTCTGCCACGATCTACAACTACAAAGTTTCTGAAGTACGGGATATGGAAGGCATTCAGGCAATGGTTGGGGTTTGCCCCCAGCTTAATTTGCACTTTGAAGCCTTAACGGTGAAGGAAAACCTGCGCGTTTTTGCTCACATCAAGGGGGTTCAGTGGAAGGAAGTAGAGCAAGAGGTTGGTATGTGCTCCGCAGTCACTGACCTCTGTTCTATGGCATCGTGGAGAGTTTGAGCTTTCTTTATGAAACAAACCCAAAAGTTTGAGCTTGCTTTATAACGGATTACCACCAGCATCTTGTCCTGGGGAAGTGAGAACAACCTTAATTTAAGGGGGTAGTGTTTTTTCAATTCTTTGTTATTATCGTATGATAAGAGTTATAATTAGATGTGCAGTATTTACTTCTAAGCTCAGACATTTGAAGTAGCTAAGTTGTAAATCTTTCACTTGTACTCTCTTGTACTCTCTGTAGCCATTTAGTAATTAAAATGAGACCAGTGCTTTGGAAATCTGGCTCTTTTCTTTGCATGTCGTCAAGGTGCGGAAAGTTCTCACGATACTGGACCTCACTGATGTTCAGGACCTTCGTGCTGATACTCTGAGCGGAGGACAGAAAAGAAAATTGTCTCTTGGAATTGCAATTTTAGGGAATCCCCAGGTAGGGACCGGTCATATTTACGCGCACGCAACGTGTACTGTTTTAGCACAGAGCTTTGCATTTTAACTTGGCACGTAGACGTTTGTACTTTTCCCCTGGCACTCCAAGTCTGCTGACCTACTAATTCACTTGGCTGCTGGAAGGATCCAAGGAATCTAGGTCATTGAGAACTGTGCTTTAAGTTAAAGGTATAATAATATGGTCATAAGAGAAAGAGCAGGAAAAATGGTGATATTTGAGGATGTATTTTATTCTCCGAGTGAGATCATCAAAAGCATGAAATGAAATAAAATGAAAAATGAAATGAAATGATGATGTGAACACGGAAGTGCCATCTTGGACACACAGAGGTGTTGCTCTTGTTCACCTCTGCAGGTGTTGCTTTTAGATGAGCCAACGGCAGGGTTGGATCCCTGCTCCAGGCACCACGTCTGGAGCTTTCTGAAGGAACGTCAGGCTGGACGTGTGACGGTCTTCGCCACCCAGTCCATGGAGGAGGCTGATGCTCATGCTGGTGAGTCCAGATTTTTCACCCTGTGGGTGACTACGCTTTGCAAACAAGGGTTTTCCCATGACAGAGCCCACCTCTGGGTCCTGCCAGGATGCAGTCTGTGCTCGCTGGATGTATTTTGTCTGATAGCAACCACCAAGCCCAGGCTGAGCAAAGGGTGAAACAGAACTGACGTGTCCCTCCAAGACCTTGTTCCTGCTCTGCTTCAGGATGAAGCAGTTGCATAGTATCTGGAGATAACACCTAGCAGCATCCACAAGATGCTATTGTTTGAATTAATATCTTTCCTGTTTCCTTACTGCTTCTGGGCTGCATGGGAAATTTTCCACGAGCTTGTAAGAATGAATAATTAAAAGATTAACTTTTTTGCTCAGGAGAAAGGCAGCGACTTAAAAAGAAAAAAATAAATTCTTTCAGCCCTGGCTGGGTTTTACTCTTCTTGACTTCATTATAAAAATGTCCCTTGAGTTCAGAAGGAGCAGGGTGAGGTCAACCTGCTGCCCTGTTGTCAATCCTCCCTAAATCTTTTGTATTCATACATCCTTAGATCGGAAAGCTTTTCTCTCAAATGGGAGATTACAGTGCGTGGGCTCATCTCTGTACTTGAAGAGAAAATGGGGAACTGGCTACCACTTGAGGTAAATCCTTTTCTTTTTGGTCATCACTCTTTTCAGGAAAAGCTTCTAGCCCATGTATTTCCTTGTCGAGTCTGTGTCTCTATAGAATTTCTATGTAGAGTAATCTTGACGGTTCATTTTAGAAGACTTTTGAGGCTGCCAAAAATATCTTGCTTTGGATAGCGAGCTGCTTTTCTTTGGAACCCAAAGCATCTGAGCATGTAGCTACAATGACTTTGCAACCTCCTTCGCAGCCAAAAGGGGACCAGAGTAAGATGATTTGCAATTTCCACGTACTCTGTGGTGCCAGAGTGACGTACAATGCCTTAAATGTGAACTTGTTTTACTTTGGATTTCATTCCCTCTCCTCTTGGTTTAGCAGTGCTGGCCACGGTCGTTATTCTTAACCTCAACTATTTCTTGCACGCGTGGCAAAACCAGGGGCACTGCAGTTGTCTAGAAGAATTCCCATCAAAGTGCTGCCTGGTTTTGGAGGCTTGAAGAACAGCCACTGGCTTTGTGTTTTAAATGGATGGGAGGCATGCATTAGCTTTTCTCATTTAATGTTATAGCCAGTGCTTTTTAACACAATCAGGATGCACGTAAACGACCTGTGTGACCCTGCCCTTACATCGTCCCTGGTCAGACAGTACATCCCCAACGCCGTGCTGGAAGGACAGAAGCAGGGTGAGCTCTGTTATGTGCTGCCTCTGGAAAACACCGAGAGCTTCCCAGGTAAGGAAAGGCCGTCCGCTGTGCCAGGGTTGTAAAGAAAAAGCAAGTGGTGGGAAAAGCAGAAAGCAACAGTGCTGTGCAGGGAATAACTGTATTCCCTGCTCCATACTGCATGGGGTTAGGAAACCTAGAGCTGCATAAACATCAACCTTAAGAAAAAGCCTCTAATGGACATACTAATATTAATAATGCAGATGAACAAAAGAAAATCCACCAACTAAGCTACAAACTAAAATCCACTGAGTCTCCTCTGGTTTCAGGATGAGATTTCTTCCACCAGGAAGGCCCAGGGTAATCAAGAACTCTGAATTTTCTACTTCTCGCCTTTCCAGAGCACAATAATTTTGCCGTGGCTTTTAAATTGTGGGGATTGATGATGTGAATGCTGGAACGTACAGCGTTGATTGTGCCAGTCTGAGTTTCTGCTCACCACCAGCCTTGGTCACTGGGCTGAGTCTGGTTGTTTCCATCATGCAGATCTATTCAGCCACCTCGAGAGCAGTGTCTTGCAGGGCGTTGTTAATTACGAGGTTAGCAGGACAACCCTGGCAGATGTTTTCCTGAAGCTGGAGGGCGAGGAAGCCATCGATCCAGAAGGTAAAATACTGGCTCCAATTTGCAAGTGTGGTATGATTAAAGGTTCTGCATATATAATACCTTTTCATGGAGTATCTAATGAGTGTCCGTTAAATGTGAATTTTTGGTAGGTTTTGGTAGGTCAAGACTTCCAGTTGTGTTCAACTTCAGTGAAGAGTATCTTGGAGAAGTCTGAAATGGTTCAGTCTTGACTTCCCACAGGCTTTTAAGCAGAAGAATTACAGGCTGATGTTGGGAGGTTATTTGCCTTGGCAGGGTATTCTGCCCAGCCCAGGAGGGGGGTAGAGATAAACCAGCCAGAAGGTATTTCATAGGGCTAGTTGAAGACACTGGCTGTGTTGCCATACAAGCCCAGGTTCAGCCAGTCTGAATTCACCAGTGGAAATTGGATAAATTTTGGCCCCTTTTCTCTGCCTTTGTTTCTTTTCTGGCTAAAAAAGTACAAAAGCATTCCTCTCTTCAGAACAGAAGGTCCTTGTTGATTGTTTGCAACTAAAACTTGCCCTTTGAATGCTCTTCTATGGGTAACGGTATTTCTCATGCTGAACACGCAGAAGATGGAGACCTGGAGGAGAAGGACCAAAACCTGGTGGTGTTCTCGGGGCAGGAGAGCACGGCAGTGAGTGGGATGGTCCTCTGGAGGCAGCAAGTGTGTGCCATGATGAGAATTCGCTTCTTAAAACTAAAGCACGAAGGAAAGTTTTTCAGATCCATGTAAGTAGGGGAGCTCTCGCCTGCTCTGCAGCCCTCGTGCTGGCTTGGTGCTTCTCGAAGGATTTGGTCGTTCCCATGAGTGACTGAGGGAAGGCTTAAATAAGGGTGGAGATGTTTGGAAGCAGAGCATGAGGTGGAAAAGCGTTAAAAGCTGCAGCAATAAGGACGGTCCACACTTGTAGAGCTCTGAGTTGCTGAAGTTTTAAATTTCCCCTTGTCTTTCTCAACATAAACCACAAAAACAAAGGTGGAGTTCCCCCGGCTCCACTTACTGTCTGTTTTTTCCATCTAGATTGCTGTTCTTTGGAATATTTATCCTTCCAATGCTGATGACTTTCATGGCATTTCATCTGTGGGAAAGCTACAATATCTGGGAAATCACCGCCAGCTCCTATTTTCTTCCTGCTGAAGAGAAAATTCAGAACAAGTCAACAAATCTTCTCATCTTCAATGATACTGGTGAAGAACACGTGGTGTTGATTTACTTTCTGCAGCACTCTGGGTCCTCTTAGAGTTGATAGGCCAACCTTGCCTTGCTCTTTCTGTACATTCCTTTAAATATTTGTGGCTTTGGGAGGTGTTTTCTTTTGAGCAAAAGTAAATCTGTTTTTTAGTGATGATAGCCAGGTAGCCAGTTTTTAAATGAATAATGAAGCAGGCACATTTAAAACAAAAAAAAACAACCCCAAAAGCAAACAAATAAAACCAAAACCAAACAAGAACAAAAAACACACAACACCAAAACCAAACCAAACCCCAACCAAAAAAAACCACAAAACCACACACACACAAAAACCAACCAAAGAAAACCCCAACAAAGAAGGGAACCATACATTGTGTTTAACAAGTTTAATTAAAACAGAATAAACTAGAGATAATACAAGTTCGCTTAGATTTGGAATGTTTGGGGTTTGCTCTGCTTTGCAAGTGGGAACTTGTCTGTATGAAATTTTAAATATAAAGAAAAAAACCCCTCTTAATTATTCTCATTTCTGTTCTTGATTTGATCTCAGGATCACAAATTGAAGATTTCATTGCTGCTTTGAAGGCTCAAAACATAATCCCAGAAGTAACTCTGGAGGAAAACATCACAAGCATTCCACTATATAATGGAGCTATCAAAATATCCCTGCAAGGCAAGGTGAGGGATATTTTGTCTTTTTATCCTATATGGCAACAGAATTTTCTGAAACGTGTTTAAGGGGAGCACAGAGAAATACACACCCCAGCAAAAGGCAGAATATTTGGTTTTGACATGTTAAATGATACCAAGAATTCTCTTTGTGGGAAACCAGGATTCTGTTTGGCTCTTTCCACTCTGTGCTTCTTTGCAGTGGTCTTTAGAGAAAAGCGTTCACGTGCTTTTCTCCAGAAATTGGGTCTTCATGGATCATTTCACTCGTGGTACCTATTAAAGGACTGCCAGGTCTCTGCAGTCCCACCAGTGCAACTCTCTGATTGCCTTTGCCATTGCTTTTCTCCTCCTCCCACCTCTCACGGGGCTGAAGGTGACTTCTTTTGCTGTTACACCTCCAGAGCTACCGATTCACCGTCATGTGCAGCCCGGAAACCATCAACTGTTTCCCCGTGCTGGTGAACATCCTCAGCAACACCTTCCTCAAGCTCTTCAATTCCACCGCCCGCATCCGCGTCTGGAACGAGCCCTTTTACACCGTGAGTGTCCCGCCTTGCGCGCTGGGAATGAATCGACGTAGCCGAGTGATAAGGGCCGGATGGGTTGGAAAACCTGGTTGGATGGGCAACCTCCAAGGGTTGGGAGGTGGTCCCACTGCTTGGCCAGTTTCCTGGGGGTGTTGGTCAGTGGTCAGTCCGCTGTGGCTGAGTGACAGTTCCTTCATAGAATCACAGGCTGGTTTAGTTTGGAAAAGGACCTTTTGAGCTCATCTAGTCCAACCCCCCTGCAGGGAGCAGGGACATCTGCAACTAGAGCAGGGTGCTCAGAGCCCTGTCCCACCTCACTTGGAATGTTTCTACCACCTCTCTCGGCAGCCTGGGCCAGCGTTTCAGCACCGTCAGTGTAAAAAATGCCTTCCTTCTATCTCACTAAATCTCCCTCTTCTAGTTTAAAACCGTCACCCCTTGTCCTGTCCCAACAGGCTCTGCTGAAAAGTCTGTCCCCATCTTTCTGACGGGCCCCATGAAGTCCTGAATAGCTGCGGTGAGGTCTCCCCAGAGACTCTTTTCTGCAGTGGTTAAGAGCTCTGTAGGTTGTCAATGCCGTAAGACATTTAAGCTTGTCCTGCAAACCTCACCTCACAGCACCATCCATTTGCCAAGAATCAGCATCAAAAAGATGGTCTCTGTCCTCACCAATTTCCAATACTTTGTGCAAGCTCCAAGATTCTAAATGCTTTTTTTATTATCGCCTTGTTTTGTTTTCTTAAACATAAATGACTTAACATCGGTGTTATTCAGCCATCCCATGAGTGCTGAGTTAGACAGGTTTTCCCTGGGCAACTGTTGATTATTCATGACTTTGAATTTCTCCACTGCAGAGCCGAAGCCCAGATGTGAAGAGGAATGTTTTTTTCTTCTGCCTTGGCCACATGATGGTTCTGGTTGCTGGTTTGGCCCCCCAGTTTGCAATGAGCAGCATGGAGGATTACAAGGTAAAAAGCCTGAGCTGGAGGTGGTCTCACACATGAAGCAAATGCAGTGTTTCTGGAGAGCAGCTCGTGCTGGTGGGCTGGCCAGCATTCCTTGATGGCATGCTAGAAGAAATGCAGCCACAAGAGCACAACCTTCACAGAATCATACAATCATAGACTACCAGCTTGGAAGGAACCTCAAGGATCATTCAGTCCAACCTTTAACGCTGTACCAAAGCACGTTACCCTGCATCTGGGGGAATCAGCTGGGGCTTGGAACAGTTTGAGTGTTAATAAAGATTTTGAGGGTTTGTTTTTTAAGAATGTTGTGGTTTTAAGCTAGAACTTAAAAAGAAAGTGCTTGGAAAGGAGAGGAAGGCTCAGCCTGGGAAGGGAGGAGCGAGGGTGGTAGAGGAGGAGGAGGAAAAGGAAGTAGGAATGGTGTTTTAGGCTCTTCTGAATCATCTCCCTTTCCCCCCTTTGCTTTCCCAGCGCCAGGCTCGTGCCCAGCTGCGGCTCGCGGGGCTCTTCCCCTCAGCATACTGGTGTGGGCAAGCACTGGTGGACATCCCCCTCTTCTGGACCCTGGTGTGCCTCATGTTCGGGGTCGTGCTGCTCTTAAACCGCATCTGCCCTTTGCATGCCAGCGATGTGCTGACCCTGGTGAGCTCTTTGCGTGGGGGGAGGCAGGGAAATGAGCAGATGCAAACCCTTCTCCCTCGTGTCGCGGGGAGTTCCTGGCTTAAAATACTTGACTGGAAAACCTGCTCTAGGCAGGTCTTCATACCTCCACGTCCATCTCCGCGTTGCTGACGTCGCCGTCTCTCTCCAGATCGTTTGCGTCGTTGGTTGCGGAGCGTCCCTCGTCCTCTTCATCTATCTGATTGCCTTTAAATTTCGTGGGGGGCGAAGCAGTCGTTACCTGTGGTCTTTCTTCTTCATTCTGGTGAGTGAAGTGAGTCTGTACTCTGAAGTGTTCGATTTCCACGTCTGGCCACTTGAGGTTTCATTTCGAATACACTGATACTCAGCAGAATAACTCCTATCAGTGACAAATGGTCTGGTTTTTAGCAACAATACATTAATGTTGGAAATACTTTTTCTGCCTTTTTGTTTGTTTGTTTGTTTGTTTTCCCTCCCCGACAGCTGAATTTCACTCTCTACGTGTTCACTGACCTAGACAAAACATTTTACTTCACCTTCTCTGCTCTGATTCCTGTGTTTCCACTGGTGGGCTGGTTGATGATGTCTACACGAGTAAGTAAACGTGTCCTAGTAAATTCAATAATGGTCAAAATGGTGCAATAAAGCAAGAGGTGCTTTTCAAATTCCCTGTCCCAAAGTGCCAACTGTCAAAACAACAGAATGAGAAGACAATAGGAGAGAAGGTCCAGGCTGGGGAGTGAGAGAAGGGACCAAGCTTTGACTTGTTAATTCTTTGATTGGGCTATTTTTGGTATGCTTAGTTACCAAAAGCTGTTACAATGACTATTTTGATAGTTTTTGGCAGCCAGGGGAACACTGGGAGGGGAAGGTGGTGGAATGGGAAGACCTGGAGGAATGAAGTGAGCTGACAGAAGGGAGGTGAAAGGACTGAGAAGAGAGAAGCAATGATGGAATAGGTCAATCTAACCTGGCTGATTCGAGGCACCTCTGAATTAGCTGTAGCCAAGGCAGCTGCAGCTCTTTGAGGCAGTATGAACCCCAAACCATAAGTTCAGATGAAAACTCCTTTATCCCACTCTGAAGAAAAGCTAAGCATCCTTGCCTCCCACACTTGCCCTGACCCTACACTGGGGCACACTGTGCTAAGGATTTTTTTCTAATTGACTGGTATTTTTTTCTTGTAGCATTTCTCCTTGAATCACTTCGAGTCGTGGTATTACGTCTTCATAGCTGTCTTTGCAGTAAGGAGCAATTTGCTGACTTTTGGGGGGAAGGATGACTGTTCTAATGTGATGGACTTGCACTGAGCTTGCAGAACTCTCCCCGTAAATAAAGCATGGGTTATGTGGCCAAAATTTCATACTAAATGTTGGCAGGGGAGGTCCATCCAAGTAATCATGGCCCCGTGTCTCCTGTGATGCTGGTACCATCCTTGCAAAAGTGTGTGTGTCACGTATAAGACAGAGATATTATTAATCAACTAATCAATCCAGTGCTGCTTTGTAGAAGGCAGAGATATTATTAATCAACTAATCAGTCCAGTGCTGCTTCGTATAAGGCAGAGATATTATTAATCAACTAATCAGTCCAGTGCTCCTTCTACAAAAGCAAGATGTGGTCTCTGCAGGGTGTCTGTTGAGGTGCACGTTATCTGAGCTACAGCTGCAGTGTGAAGTCAAGGCTTTGGCAAATGATCTGTCCGTGAGATGGCAAAACACATGAAGCATCAATTTAACTTTGTCCCCTTTTGGACTTTTTCAATAGCTGCAGTAGATGAGCAAGGTCCTTGCACCCGCTTAGAACTCAAATGAATCAAGTGTGTTGTTCCTTTGTCTCTAGATGAATCTAATTGATTTTTGCCATTTTTTTTTTTTAGCCTTACATCCATTGTGTGATTTTTGCTTTTCTCCTGCGCTGCTTGGAGAAGAGATATGGAGGAGCACTTACGAGACTCGATCCTGTCTTCAGGTGTGTCCCTGCTCATTGTGCTGCTGTCCTCTGCAACCGTGCGCAGACAACA
>WTSP01014500.1:52373-74831 GCA_025331215.1 Actenoides lindsayi | reverse complement strand
AGACTCCACAGCCTCTCTGGGCAGCCTGGCACAGCCTCCCACACCCTCACACCAAACAACTTTCTCCTCCTGTTCAGGTGGAACCTCCTGGGTTCCAGTTGGTGCCTGTTGCCCCTTGTCCTGTCACTGGGCACCACTGAAAATCAGAGTCTGTCCCCATCCTCTTGCCCCCCAGGGCCCTTTAGCTCTTGCGCAGCATTGAGAAAATCCCTTCTGAATCTTCTCCAGCTGAACAGCCCCAGGGCTCTCAGCCTTTTTTGGGCACAGAGATGCTCCAGCCCCTCAGCAACTTTGCAGCCTCCACTGGCCTCTCTCCAGTAGTCCAGTAGTTTGCTTCACCCACAATTAAAACCAGTACAGCTTCTAAGACATGTCGTGGTGGCAGCTTCAGTGCATGATGGTTGTCTGTTCCTATTGAGATGAGAAGCATTTAGATGAGCTGAAATAATGACCTGCATTGTTGGTACCTGGGTGCTGTGCAAGAGAAATTAAAATCTGCCCTTTCAGTCCTTCTCAGTGCCTCAACTGGGTGCATTATTAATGGGTAACCATTATACTGCATCTGAGAAATACCGACCCAGAAGAAAACCATCTGCTGCACTGTCAACAGCAGCCTGGATAGCACCTCCATCTTCTCCAGTCCTGAAAAAACTCATCTTTTCTTATCTTTATGCATTCAGCTCCAGGCTGGCTTGACATTGCCGGGTAGTCTTTTAGAAACAAAGTTGAGAGAAACTAAGTAGAACGGCAGGGCACTGGAAATGGCAGTGCCTAGTTTCAAATTTACACCCAAGGGCACTTTGTGTTATTGCAAGATTCCCAAAACCCGGTCTTGAGGTGCAGACTTGCAAAGCCAGAGCCATTGATACCTCATTTTCTTTCCCAGGATATAAGAAACCTCTCTGCTGTGGCTCTTGAAACCAGATACAATCAGTTTTCAACAATATCACTGTAAGGTGTGTGGTTTTTTTTTTCAATTTTCCTAGATATTTTCCTATCAAGAGGATGAGGGAGCAGTCTAAAGGGAGAAGACAGCAGCTTTGAAGACATCTCTACTGTTTAATGCTGGTTACAGGAGTGTGTCAGAGCTTAGCCCTGGTTGCCCAGAGAGGCTGTGGAGTCTCCTTGTCTGGAGAGATTCCCAACCCACCTGGACTGTGTGAGCCCTCTGCTCTGGGTGACCCTGCTGGATGGAGCAGGGGGTTGGACCAGATGATCTCTAGAAGTCCCTTCCAACCCTCACCATGCTGGGATTTGGTGATATCTGGTATGGATGCTTCCATGGAAAGCACAGGGTGGGAGTTACTTGATTAGAGCATCTTCATCGGAGAGAGGCACAGAAAGTCTGAAAGTTTCCAGAGTTCTTCCTGAAATCACAGATGTTGGTTTTGGGGTTTTTTTTTTTGTTGGTTTGGTTTCTTTTTCCATTATTTTTCATGTCTGATGTTTATTATTCTGCCTTTACAAAATCAGGGAGAAGTCACGTTTGGCACAACACTGGGATGCAGCAAGTTAAAAATTGGCTCTGTGTTGGCAGTGACGGGCTTTCTGAGGCCAACTAGCTATGCCCTCTTCATGACAAGTAGCATCCCAACCTTCCAGATGATTGATGAACGTGTTATGGGGTCAAGTGTTGCTCAGCATGGAGGAGAGCTGCAAAAATTAATATTTTTCTTTCTCAGTTTCAGTGCTGTGGGAGTTGAGCACACGCTGCTTTGCTGGTGGATGGGTCTGTGCATTTCCACTCGGCTATCACAGCCAAATGCAAAGGCATCATACCCGGTACCCAATTAGAAAAGACTGGCAGTTATAATAAGACCAAAGTAGAGGGGTTTTTTTTCCTTCACAAAGTTGTTGAATGTAGGAATTAAGACCCATGACTCAGGTCCCCAGGTTCATCAGTTTGGCTTAAGAAACATGAGAGGTGGTTGTTGAAGGATACTTGTTAGCTCCTAACCTTTCTCTGCTTCTTTGGTCTCCTATTTTCCAACTTGCCCCTTTAAATAGAAACTGTAAGCTTTGGTGTTTAACACAAAACTGAAATTCTAGGCTTTCAGAGCCGTGAGAAAGCAATATATCTATTGTAGTTTTAAAGATGGAACTCTAGGGCTGGTAGCAGTGACTGAAGTATATAATTTGCTTGTGGTATTGTTTTAACTGGGCTCAGCGTGGTACAGGTTTTTTTTCCCTCCTGCTGCCCTCTTTCTCCAAGGGTGGCAAACACGATTTTGCTCATTTAGACCAAGTTTGGGGCTTCTCAGTACTTTGATTGAATAACAAAAACGATAGGAATAACAAAAGTAAACAGTCGTCTCTATCTAGCTTGGGTGAGGGCTGTGCTGGAGCTTTCAGGATGATTGTTTCAATGGGAAGCACTGAGGAGGTTTAGTGCTTTTCAGCCTGCCACCTGATTGCATTCTTCTAACCACAGCTACTGGGAAGAAAATGCCTTTTAAGTTCAGTGAAAGAGAGCTTCTCTTTATTTTCATGCTGTCGGGATTATCATCGGGGTTTTTAGTCGTCATTTTTAACGCACCAAAAAGAAATAATCTTGCAGGGCTTTAAGGGCAGACCAAAAGGTTTCTGCTTTCCCGGGACAGGTTTATTCTTTTTCAAAATAGAAAAGCAAAGGATGGTGGTGGTGGGGAAAGTAAATCAAGATCTGTTTCAGAGCTTTTGGCTGCAATCATCTGCATCGCCATCAAACCTAATACGCTGTAGCTGGTCTCAAAAACTTCTCAAATGAACTCTTCTCCTGTCTGCAGTGTCTTAATTAATAGCGCTGGAACTCTCTGCCTATTAAAAGGAATCCATTTACTTGAAGAAAGAGAATTACAGTCTTGGCATATTTTCCCTGCAAATCAATTTGCATTCCCTTCCCATGCTGCTACGGACTTGAATAAAACAATTGTACTTTCAAGGCTCTGGCAGAAGACAACTTTCAACGGACATTTCTTTTGCAAACATTTTATTCTGACAGCTTTATTAGGCTATGAATAGGAGCTGGGAGGTGAATTTAGTGTCTTGATAGATTTTAAGATACCTCACGAGCAGCGCCTGCTGAAAGCAATTCCACGAGTCGGTCGCAATCTCCGTTAGTTTACAGATAGGCTGAAAGTAACTTTTGCTTTCTCTCCACTTTAGACCAGTTCTTCTCCCCCTGTATGAAGCACTGCGTTGTCACTTCGGAGTGAAGGTCAAGCATTCAGGACTTCAAAGCTGGTGAGAGCGACGTGGTGGGAGAAAGCTGCAAACCCAACGGTCAAAGAAACCCTTTTCATGTACGCATTTGAGATCTGGCTTCTGTGCCAATCATCGTTAAGTCACTTGCCAAAAAGCAGTGTAGAAAGTGCTTCTGACTCTGGTGCTGGTAGCTGAAGTTCCATGAGCTCCTGCGGTGGTTTTGAAGTGAAAACCCCACGGATTGGCTGTTTCTGGTACTAAATTCCTGTAAAATCTTCACCGTGGAGAGTCAGATGTCTCTGGGTTTTTCCATTTATGCTTTTTCTCACTGTTAGGGTGGATTTCTTCCCCTTCTGAAGCACCTCCTGATGAACCTGTCTCTCTCTTCCCTTTGACCTCACTCTGTCTGGTTATTCCAAGGGCTTTTCTTCTGACACATTTATTGTTTTAAAGCCCTTTGCTTTCCAGCCGTTTCCTATCTTGGTTGTCAAAAATAATCACATTCTTCTTGGTTTTCTTGGAAGATCTTGCAGTGTTTTTGACAGTGAAAATGTTTGGAGGAAAAAGTGGTTGGCAGAAACGTGGTGAACTTCATCCTCTCTGGGTTTTCAGTGTGCTTCAGTGGTCTGTCTGCTGGTGGGACAGTAGCTACTTTAAAGCACACAGCTTTGTCCTTGATGCAGCTTTTCCTACCTGAAACACCAAGTTGCTGGAAAATGTCATCCTGTACAAATATCCCTTTAGTTTCCACTTCCTGGAGCTGATTATGAGAGACGGGGACATTTTGAAGGAAAGAATTAGAGGGTTGTTTTTTGATTAAGCCTGGATGGAGCAGGCATAAAGGAGAGAAAAGGTAAGAAAGAAGGAGAGAAGGAGAAATGAGAGAGGAGATGTTATCCTGTAGTTCAGCAGCTCTTGATTCTGGGTCCATTCATCACCTCCTCATTTTGGCAAACCCAAGAAAACCACCTTGATTCTCTACCCATTAAAAAAAAAAAGGGGGAGGTTGCTTTCTGTCCAGCCTAGCTCTTCTGAAGAGCCCCAACTCTTAAATTTCATGGTAGAGAGGTGTTTGCCACTTGGGAGCTACAAAAGATGAGCAGTCAATTCCTGTTTTCATGCCAAAATTCTCGCTGTGGTGGCACGGTCAGCTGGAGCATCATGGCTTTCCATAGGAACATTAAACAAAATTAATCATTTTCATACAAATTTGCATCAGCCCCCTTTGTATTTGCTGCCGAGCACGACCGTTTCCTTTGATACACTAAGAATTTCCTCCCAGCTGACACTGTAAATATGCCTGTTTGCTGAGGTGTTCTGGTTTTTCCATGCATATTTATTATAAATTAAGTGCTAAATTTCCTTGCATTAGCTCAAGGATGGATTTAAAGAGCGGAAAAATGCAAGTAAGGTTTTGTTTTATGGGTTACAGTTTTTATAATATACTTTCTTCAAGGAAGAATGAACCTGCTTTCCTCATTGACATAACTCTTTGAAAGCTAATATTTTTACTAGTGTTCACAGGGCGCAGTAAATTAATTTAAAATACCTTTTAAGGATGTAATAACACAGTGAATAAGGGAAGTGGAGAGGAAAGAAGTGTAGTGAGAAAATCAAATGAAAATAATCAAAGCTAATCATGCCAGTGAGCTTTCAAACTTCACATAATGATGAATTTTAAAGGGGGCAAAAAGAATAATAATAATTAAAAAGCCCTCATTTACTTCAGCCTAGAGAGCTGCTTCCATTTTTATCCTTAGTTATCCTTGGTGGCATTCGTTATATCCTGGCTTAGCCATCTTAAAAATTGCCACTTGTCCTAAATCTGTAATCTTGGCTTTCTCTACAGGCGGTGAAGAGATCTTGACATCTGTGAAGAACAGCTTGTCTGGTGTGAGATGTGTCTCTCATGCAGGTGAGGTTCTGGTAGGGTGGAGAGAGGTGGTCCGAGACCTGCCACAAGATAGATCAGTAATTTTGGAAAGTCAGCTTTGAGTGAAAGGTATTTGAATAGGATCTGGGCTCACTTTCCAGCTCTTTCACGGGCTTTCTGGATGAGCTCAATGCCAAAAGAAAACTTCTCTGTTACGGGCACATCCCAGTCTCAATGGGCGAGGGAAGGGCTGTTTCCGCTGCAGAGATGTGGCTGTGGGACACGTGCAGGGGATTGATGTCTCAGAGGTCTGTGCCAAAGGCACTCACATGCTGGTTTCGCTGTCCCACAGCCTCTGTAATGCCAATATTCTATTTACAGTCTCCCGTTTGCATCAGTCCGTGACTACGTTTGGCTTTGCCCTCCAAAGTCTGGGATACGATTCACTGAGCACCTTCTGAAGGTGCAAATAGGCAACTGCCACTCATTGCCCAGCCCGGGAGACTTCAAGCCCCGTATGAGATTTTGAAGGTGCACGGGGTTTTCCTAAGACATCTTTTCCAAATGACCACATTTGTCACTGCCCCCTGTGAGAAACCTCTCTTCCAGGTCCTTGTGATGTGGTTTTGGCTTTGACTTGCGAAACAGCTCCAGCTGAGTGCCTCCTAACTGCACTTGTTTCATGAGGAGATAACTACGCTTGCTCTGTAAAGAGGTACCTCCTTGGATAAGGACTTTTATTCTGATGCTTGCTGAGCTTCCCTTGCTGCCCCTTCCAAGGCCTGGGTATGTAACTCTTGGGACACACTCTCTGCTTCCAAATCTTTATCCCCTCCCAAGTGTTGTAGGAGAAATGAGGAGGAAAAAAGACAAGAATGGCATTGTAGCTCACACGTTAAGTTACTGATCATCTGTTGGTATTGCTGATCCCAGCCTCTCGCTTCCCATCTGTTCCTGCTCTGGAAGGGGGGTTGGACTCGATGATCTCCAGAGGCCCTTTCTAACCCCTACCATTCTATGACTCTATGACTCCCAGCTTTGGAAACTGGAAGTTAATGAACAGTAATCAGTCAGTCCTTCCATCAGTCAGCCAAGCCAGGTTGAGTTATCTTCAACTGTCCTGCTTCAATAAAGTCTAAGCCAATTCTCTATCTTTCCAGCTCTGTCTTCATGTAGAAGTATGACCCTCTGCTAAGGTCCGCATTTAACGTCATCTTTTAAGGAAGCATCTCACATCTGGTAGCTGGAAAGTGGAAGGAGGCCTTAACAAGCATCCTCACAGGGATGCTGCAGAACAATAAGTGGTAGGACAAAGCAGGCAATGCTGGAGAACCTGCAAGTCTTCCCACAAGAGTCATAAATATTCAAACAAGCCATTGCCAGCTCTGTCCCACAAACATGCAAGGTGATGTGCATACTTCTCTCAAGATTATTTTCACAGAGTAAACCAGCTGTGGCAGAAGGACAGTGTTCTCACTGCTGAACAGAATGGCTTTTCAAATCACACAATCACCATAAAACCAACCAACGGAAATGTCCCAAGTATCCTAATTTCTCTTAAATTTTGTGAGGACAGTGTTACATTGAGCTTGCATCTATTGCTGGTCTATCTGTATGGCTACATAGATGAGCATCAACTAGAAATCTAATTTGTAGTTAGCCTTCAGTGTGCTGTAATGATGCAAATCCTGCATTACATTCTTGGCAGACTCGTGTGGGTTAAGACTGGTGGGATGATTTGGTGCCCTTCCTGCTCCTGTTACCCTCATTGTTCAAACGGGTGGGTGACTTCTCCCTGGTACTTGTCTTGTTCCACTCTCCAGCCTTTCATTCCAGTTCCTCCTTCCTCAGCAGGATTAGAGGAACATTTAACAATTCAGTATTTCTTTGCCTCTCAGTCTGGCTGCAAGGAATTTTATTTCTGGCCCATGGAAGTTTTTTTTTTCAGACCTTTTGTGCCCTTTTTTCCCAACTGTCTTTTAGAAATATAAGCACCAGAACTGTACTAGGTATGACTGTGCAGTCTCCTCAGTGCTGTAGACAGAGAGAAAAATCATAGAATCACAGAATGGTTGGGGTTGGAAGGGCCTTTTCAAGTTAATCTTGTCCAACCCCCCTGCAGGGAGCAGGGCCATCTGCAACTAGAGCAGGTTGCTCAGAGCCCCAGCCAACCTCCCCTGCAATGGTGCCAGGGATGGGGCAGCCACCACCTCTCTGCGCAACCTGGGCCAGGCTCTCACCACCCTCAGCATCAAAAATTTCTTCCTTCTCTCCAGTCTAAATCTCCCTCTCTTAGTTTAAAACCATCACTGAAAGGCTGCTATAAGTTCTCCCCAGAGCCTTCTCTTCTCCAGGCTCAACAGCCCCAATTCTCTTAACCTTTCTTCACGGGAGAGGTGCTCTCAGTTTGTAACGGATGTGATGGGATGGAGGGAGAGCCCTCAGATCGTTTTTGTGGCCCTTTTGATGACTCGAGAACTGTTTTCCCTCCTCTGCAGGTACATCGGTTCCCTTGAGGATCTGAAAAGTAAGTTTGGTACCAGCTACCACCTAGAAGTCAAAATGACGGACACGGGGCAAAGCGATGCTCTCCACACCGAAATCCTGCGCCTCTTCCCCTACGCAACTCGGCAAGAAAGGTCACTACCCCATGGGCTGCACGCCCAGCCCAGACTTGTTCTGGCACACTCTGCTGTTCCTACTGACCTTGCTCCTTTAATTGAGCTGGGAGTAGAGTAACCCTACAAGCACCCCTAAATTTTAGTGCCGAGTCACGAAATGCTGAATTGTTTGGTTTTTTTTATTACTTTTTCAGGACTACTTCTTTGCTCACCTACAAGATACCGATGGAAAATGCACTACCTCTGTCCCAGTCTTTCTCCAAGCTAGAAGCAGGTAAGAGGAAACAACCAGTTAAGAAAGAAGATTGCTTTGAAATTGTTCATATGTGTTTTGTTTTTTAAGGACGCCTTCTCCATCTCTCCACAGCTAAACAGAATTTCAGGCTGGAAGAATACAGCTTGTCCTTACACACTCTGCAACAGGTAATGCTGCTGTACAGGTTACAGGTTAGAAATTGCCTGTATGAAAAGAAGAAGTAGGCTGTGACCAGCGTGAAGACTGTCAGTCCTTGGCAATAACAGGGTCATTCCACGGCGATGTGTTGCAGGTGTTTGTAGACCTCACCAGGGACTCAGAAGAGCATGACCTGGACGTGGTAACCGATGGGCCTTTGGAGCAGAGACCACTTCACCCCTGAGCCCTTGGAACCCCAAAGGAAAAGAGTCAGCTTATTTCATCAGTGTTACTGCTATGTGTGATCAGAGGACTTGGTTACCCGTGTTGCCACACCTACCCCTCTGCAGGTTTTCTGCATCACAAAGAAAAAAAGAATTATTATTTTAATAAATAAAGCCTTTATCCTTTGACAAATTGCTGCCTGCCATTCACCTGTACCCCCACTCAGCAAGAGGAATAACCCTGCAGGGAGGATTTGCTGCTCCTAAGGCAGCAAGCCGGGCACTGCGTCTGCCCCTGGGGGCTCAGTCCTTGGAGAGAACCACGTGCAAACTCCAAGAAGGCTCTGAAACCCTCCCTCATCCATGGCAGGAGGACACTAGGGCTTTGGCTTGCTCAGTCCTGGGCAGCATCCTTCTGGCTTGTGTCATGTGGCCAATAAAGGTGGTGTTTTCTGGTGGGGGGAACTTAGGACTGCATTTTGATCCCAAAAGCTGATCTAGATCAGGTCACCTTTGCTTATCTCTGGTTACTTCTTTCCTACCACAGGGGGAAGGAGAAGTACCTGGAAAAGTGTAAGGAAAACTAGCAGCTTTTAGATCAGCATCTTTGAAAACAAAAAAAGCAAAAAAACCCACCAAAAAACTAAACAAAACCAAAACAAAACCAACAAAAATATCCCCAAACCACCCAAAACCCAAAGGGATTTGGGATAGGGGTGCAGAGACAGGGGCAATCACCAGTACCCTCACCCTGTCTGAGCAGACCAGCATCTCTTCTTAGACATCTGTCTGCCCGGGCTAGCTTCAAATAATAAATAAAAAAACCCTAGATAAAATAGAAACTCCCAACATTCAGACAGGCAGGTGTTTCTCCTGGTGCCCTGCTGCCCGGTCCCCGAGGGCTCCGGAAAAGGCTGGGCTGGGGACCCACTGGAGGACAGGGGCAGTGCCATCCCCTGGGACAGACGCGGCAACAAGACCCTGGCCCACGCCATGAGCTACCTTGGTTCATGTGCACGCTGCTGGTGATGCAGGTACGGATGATGCAGGTACGAGTGATGCAGACAGGGATATGTGTCTAGGTAAATGCAGGCAGGGATGTGGGCAAGCAGGTACCAGCAGGTGGCTGCCGTGGCTCACTGCTGGGATGCTCCTGCCAGGAAAAGCCCACCCCACACACCCAGAGAGCTGCTTTCCATAGCCATCTCCAAACATCAGTACCTCTGTAAAGGAGGGGGGGGGCAGGGTAGGTGGCTTTGCGTGAGATTCACTAACCGAGACCTGGCCTGTCCTCTTCTCCGGCTGGGTTCTTCCCCTTTTGAGAGGAGGGGCTGAAAGGGGAGCAGGTTTGTACACCCAGGAGCTGTACTGGGGGACAGGTCTTCACTCTGTCCTGCCTTAACTGGAGGCTGCCCTAGCTCTGAATCATCTGAATGTTATTTAAATCTTAGGGGGTGGAGTTTTTTTCTCCCCACTAGGCAGAGCAAACGGAAGCGGATCCAGCTCCAGTGCCTTCCCAAGGCCAGGCTCTGTCCCAGCTGGCAGCTGCTCCCACCACAGCCCCTCCACTCTGCCCTGGCCGGGGATGCTGCGATGGGCAACCCAAGGGCCAGTGCGTTCCACAGCCTGGGGATGAGATCAACCCCATTCCCTGGAGAAGCACGGAGTTAGTCAAGAGAAGGGGTTTTTGGGTTGTTTTGGGTTGTTTTTTTTTTTTTAATGAGAAGAGCTGTTGCTACCCAGGAGGCAGCGCTTCACTGCTCTTCCTACAGTGGTTTCCACAAAGAACTTTTGCAGCTTGGGGAGAAGCAGGAGTTGCTTTTTGCCCCTCTGCCAGCAGCAGAGTGCCCCGATAGTCCTCTCGGCTTCAGCTTCTCTTCCTGCACCCTGAAAGATAACGGCGTTCGCCAGAGAAAGAATTTTTTGTGTGGTTTGCTGGTGGGCTGCTGCTTCTTCTCTTGGCCAAAGCACAAGTATTTCCTGAGTAACTTTTCAGAGAATCCTCTCCAGCAACTCAACAACAACATGCTCTGTTTGGTTTTTATAACATAAATAAACCTGAAGATCTGCCAAGGAGGAAAGGGGGGAGGGGGGGGAAAGCCAGGAAAAACCGAAGTGATGGTGCAAGGAATGCCTTTTGGCAGAAGTGCCTGAGTGAAAAAACAAGTGTGTGGACAAAGGGACACTGAGAGCTGCTGGGACAACCGGCAAGTCCATCCCAGGGAGGCTCAGCATCTCTGATTTTACAGGCACGCTGCAAAGGACAAGCTCTGGATTCCTTTCAAACCTTCCCACCAAGGTATGGCTTAAACGTTCTTCTTCAAGCAAATAAACGCTGTTATTTAAAAGGCATGAAAACAGCCAGTAATTAGTAACACCGTTAATACTGGGTGAGAATATGAGTGCGTAGCTGGGACACGGGGCAGTTTTCCAACAGGCTGGGTTAAGCTTGTGGTGAAGCTTAGTGACAGAGACTTTTTAACTTTACCTTGGCATGAAATAACACACAAATGGAGCTCAGTTTACTGCAGAGGTGCATTTGCAGTGGTTTTTGGTGCTCATGGGATGCGGTGGGTTCAGCTCAGCATTCTCAGTAATCCAGCACGTGTAAGGAGCAGATTTCTTCCCCGCTATGCAGTGTAAATTAAAGGCTGAATTTAGACAGTCTTACACCCTTAAAAGTTGCTCCTGAAATACTGAAGGAGCAATGAAATCAGTTCTGCCACATTTCCCCCAGCTACCCAAATTCTGCTGCAGCAGCACGGCTGGGGGTCAGGCAGCCTTGAGGGGGGGATACAGGGGACCTCCGTGACAGGTACCTGGTGTTGCCCCTCTCCATCCCACCCAGGATTTCCTGGGGGCGAAACTGAAACTCCAGCAGTGTGTCAGCTTGTCGAGGTTACTCTTTGTGATGATTAAAATGAAGGACAGACTAGAAACCTACTTGAACTGGGAAACAAATCCCATTTCAGCTGTGGAAATGCATGCAGGGGATCCACACCTGCTCACACCTTGCTTCTGTTAGGTGAAAAAAGACCAAGCGACCGTGAGTTTAACTTGGCAGTTTCCTCAGGGAGGTCTAGAGACCATTGGCACAGGCAAAATCTAGATGTGGGTATGCCTGTATGCAGCAAGATCATCTGTAGGAGAAAAATCTACTCGCAGATTGATGGCAGAACAACGGATTTCTGCCAATGAGCCAGTGTCTCTCCCTCACCCTCCCACCCTGCCGGTGCCAGAGCTTGCAGCATGTACCCAGGGAACACTTTTTGTTGTTGTAGCTGCATTTCCCTGCTGCCTCCTTCCAGCAGAGATGTGCCTCTCCTGCAGGCTGCATGTAAATATTTGGAGGAGAGAAACTCCCATCTTGCCTGTCAGCACCGTGAGGCATCATTCCCCGAAGGGAACAGGACAATATAGATCCTCCTTCCGTATGACAGGAAGGTTTTTAAGGATTAGGTCTATAAATCTCTGGTATTTCCACCTGAAACTTCCCTTGGAGAAGCTCAGGATCTTGTTTGAAAGCGTATTTTAGCTACATACATGACAGCAGGGCAGTGTGGCTATATGAGTGCAGTTCTTTCACATTCTGGTGCTGAGTCCTTTTGCTCATTAAAGGTACTCCTGATTATCTGACAGATGTTTAATATGGACACATCTCATCTGCAACACTGTCTGACAGCCAGCTTTCTGCCTGCTTCTTGAAGTGTCTACCACCAGCATTAATCCAGACAACTGATCTTTGTTTTTCAATTTCTAATGTGTCTTTCTAAGGATGCTGCCACATCTTTTGGAGTAGCACACCAATGCATGCCCATGACTATCTGTTTCTCCCTCCTTTTCCACGAATACCCCCGGCAAGCATTACACTTCCTAGGCACTTCCAAGAATTTGTTCTCGCGTAGCTCTGAGCTGCCTTCAATTGACACTGCTTTCTGTATGAGCTCAGCTCACACCACAGCCAGGAGTTGCTCAACACTTCTCGGGGTGAAGCCTATCTCACGTTAAAAATCATACGCAGAAAGGTTTTGGCCATTTTAATTGTCATCATTTCTTTGATATGGAGGCCACTCAAGCCAATTAGGTCATGTAGTATGAGCTTCCCTTTTTTATTTCCTAAGTGGCTCCTCCCAGGCTTATATTCTGCTTATAATCAGTGTCTTACTGCTGAGCTACAAGGATTGGGAGTCCATCGAGGACGACGAGGTCTCCTGGTCCTTCGCTGCTAGAAGCTGTGCTGCAGGGCTGGCTTGTGCTCAGGATAACAGGTCTGGGTTGATTCAGCTCTTTTGCAGTGAAAAGGGAACAAAAGTGTCACTGCACGTGCACAAGGACCGTGCAAATAAAGGCAGTCGCTGCTCTTCTAGCTTTTGTTGCATTTGAAATATTTGGTTTTAATTGCTTGTAGGTTCAAGGATGAAGACGCTTCAGAGAAACATGAGTGTATTCCAACAAACCAAAATTCTTCTGTGGAAAAATTTACTTCTCAAGCGGAGGAGGAAGATGAAGAGCTTTCAGGTGAGCTAAAAAAACTCCCCAAAAACCAGAAAAAAAGTGAGCAACTAACAACTGAAAATGGCCAATCCCTGCCTGCCCCCCCACCCCGTTACCTTCATGTAAAATCAAATGTTAAAATACTTTTGAAAAGCCCGACTTACAATGAGCACTTTGAGACTTTAACTGATAGTTCTGTCTTCTATGTGGCATGTAAGAGTGCAGCTGGGCTCTCTGAGCAGAGTAATTTACTGAGGTGATGGGCACAACAATAGACCTTGCTAGTTAGTCGACATCTCAGAGACCCCAGTGATTGAGTTTCTCATGTTTCTATTTTAACCCCGCAGAGAAGATGATCTTAGACTGTTCTATTATTAAATCCTCTTCTCCACTCTTTCCCTTACCCAGGAGTGGATATTGTCTCTGCTTTTTCTGCCATTGTTATTGCTAGTATGCCATTTCATGTCGGACTACCGCTACCCTGAAGTGCCCTACGGCTACCTCGGGCAGTTGGATGATCCTGCCTATAATGCCACTGGGGTCACCGTTGCTTTTACCCCCATCACCGTGACCACAAGGCAGATCATGAATAAAGTGGCCTTGAACTCTGTAATGAAAGGTATGTTTGGCTTTTAAAATATTTAGCGTTGTCGGCATTTATTCTAAATGTGTTGTGTTTTAACAGTTCTCCAGTATCTTTGATCAGGAGAGAGAATTCATCCCAAATTCTCCATTCTCACAAAAATTGCCTCTCTAGTATTTAAGTTCCCGGTGAGGTCAGTGTGCACTTCTGAGCTGTAAAGCTCTGCCTTTGTAGAATAATAATGTTAAGATACCTTGGTTCATCCTTTTGAGGTAGGCTTCTCAGCTGGTAAAGGATGAAGTATTTAAAGGTGCCACCCCATTCCAGAACCAGAATGGAGGAGTTGCAATGCTAAAAAAGCAGAATGTACACCCAATGCCTGTGTGCACATTTCCAGACCTCCAGAAACATTTTACAATATTTTTCTTACACGCCACAGGTATGAAACTAGAGGCACTGGAAAATGAGAGCGCCCTGGAAGAAGCCTGGATTTCGAGTAGAGTAATTATAGGGGTTGTGTTTAAGGACAACTTCTCCTATCACCTGAGGTTTTCTGCTAGCATGATTCTTCCATATGACAACTTTGGATACATTGGTAATACAACATGAGAATTTATGGGTGGGTGACTGCATGGCATGGAGAGGCACCACTTTGTTATAAGTCATACATGTTTAAGTGACTCAGTAAATTGGGGTTGGTTTTGTTGGTTTGTTGTGGGTTGGGTTTTTTTTTCCTCAGTGGGCCACTGTCCAGTTGAAGAGTTTCCCACAGTGCATATGGGTGTTTATCATCAACTTTTGTAGTGAAAAGCAATTACATTTCACTGCTCTTACCTGTGATGCCCTTAACCTGTCGCCCTTGCAGATACATGTCACAATTTCACGGCGGAGTACTGTGACAGCCCACAGTATTGGTACCGAGGCTTCATGTCCCTGCAGTCCAGCATCGATGCTGCTATTATAGAGGTAAACTGAATTTATAACCTGATGTAGATGTCCTTTTCTTTGGCCCATGAAACACAAATTGATTTGTGGCAATAGCAAGGGATGGGCTTGTCAGAAAATCACTAACTAACTAAATCACTGGACTAACTTTTGTTTCTCTTCAAAAGAACTATTTCTCTTAAAAGCTGAGACCCAAGCATAACAACTCTATTTGATTTAGGGTATTTCCTCAGTTCTGAGGAAAAGGCAGTTCTCGTGGGACACCGGGGTGGTTTGCTTTCCTGATGGATGTCTTGGTTGCAAAGGAGGCCCTTCTGTCACTTCTTGTCCTTCCTTTCTAAATTGTTCCTCAAAAGTGTAGCACGGTGGGGGTCATTCCTACCTGGCTATGAACCTCCAGCTGTCCAGGATGCTTTCATAACTGGGGAAAGAAACAGGATCTTGGGGAGAGCGATTGTTTGTGTGTCTGGATCCTTTCTTCCAGATGAGCTGAAGGATTTCTCTCTCTCAATAGTCAAGGAAGGGAATCTAGCAAGGTGCAGACACACAAGTGAGTCATAGAATCATATCATAGAATGTTAGGGGTTGGAAGGGACCTAGAAAGATCATCTAGTCCAACCCCCCCCCTGCCAGAGCAGGATCACCTAGACCAAGTCACACGGGAATGTGTCCAGGTGGGTTTTGAACATCTCCAGGGAAGGAGACTCCACAACCTCCCTGGGCAGCCTGTTCCAGAGCTCTGTTGCCCTCACAGTAAAAAAGCTTTTCCTTGTATTTACCCTAAACCTCTTGTGCTCCAACTTAATCCCATTGCCTCTTGTCCTAACATTTGATGACATTGAGAAGAGTCTGGCTCCATCCTCCTTACTCTCGCCCTTAACATATTTATAGAAATTAATGAGTTCCCCCCTCAGTCTCCTCTTTTGTGTTTTTTTTCTTGTTGTCCTTGACCTGCCTCTCCAGGTTTAGTTCTAGGGAGGCCTTAGCTTTCCTTGTTGCATCCCTGCATCCTCTGGCAACCTCCCTATATTCTTCCCAAGTGGCCTGACCCTCTTTCCATGTTCTATATAATTCCTTCTTCTGCTTAAGTTTATCTAGTACCTCCCTGCTCAACCATGCAGGGCCTCCTAACTCTCTTACTTGATTTCCTGCTCTTTGGGATGCACTGATCTTGAGCCTGGAGGAAATGGTGCTTGAATGTTAGCCAGCTTCATGGCATTATTTGTTGTTTTCTAGAAAGCTGCTTTTAAAAAAAAAAAATCAAAATTCTACAGCTAATGAATCAGAATGTTCCTTGTATAAATACCTCTCACTGCAGAAAATCATTAAATACTGAGTTGTTGACCTTGAATTCCCTTAGGTGGTGACAAATCATTCTGTCTGGGAAGAAATGAATTCAATCGCTGGAGTCCGTATGACGTCCCGGAGTGTCACCTCCTCAGTTACATTAGAAAAAAGTTATTTCTTGTTTATTGTCGTGTTGCTTTTCTCTCCGTTCATGTATTTCTTATCGATGAATGTTGTAAAAGAAAAGAAGCAGCTCAAAGTACTGATGAAGGCAATGGGGCTGAAGGATACTGCATTTTGGTGAGTTCCTTTTTAACTAAAGTATCTGTTCACCAAAAAGACAGTGATACAGTATATCAGACAAAGATACCAGTGTACTGATGCTCTCGGGCATTTGTGCAATGAGTTAATCAGTTAAACGAGTTCATAGGTATTCTAAGGACAAACCAGAAGGGTTGAGCATGGCAGCAGCATCTCCTTCTTCCTTGGGTAGCTCCTCCTAAGGTGGCTCATGCTAGCTGTTCTGCATAGAGTATGACAGAGTTGACCCTGGGGAATACTTAATATTTTGATTTAAAATGGTTTTGCCACACAGATGAAGTTGGAACAACGGTTCTTAACCGAACAAAAGCGTGATGCCACTTTTCCATCCCCAGGCTCTCCTGGAGTCTGCTGTATGCTGTTTACGTGATGGTCCTCTCCTGCATGCTGACAGCTATCTTGGTGTGCGAAGTTTTCTACTTCAGCAGCTTCCCTGCGGTCTTGCTGCTGTTTTTCCTCTATGGCCTAGCATGTGTAAGTCAGGTTTGAAAGCCAAATTTTCTCACCACGTGATTTATTGCCATGTTGACAAGCCTAAGCATTGCTCCAGAGCCTTCTTCGGAGTGCTCAGGACTGTCTCCTTTGCATGGCCATGTTAATTGAAGTAGCCGACTGGATTCTCTGGCTCAGCAGCAGCGATTTGAATCGCAGCCTGAAGGTCTGACAGGCAGCAGGTTGGCTACAGAAGACCTGATTTGAAACACAGATGAACCCACTCAGAAGGACTTGAGTGTATTTTATGATGCAGACCCAGCTCACCAGAGATCTGGCTGGCTGGCAAATGGACATGCTACTGTTGAAGATATTTATTTCCTTCAGTAATTGAAGGAAACTTCTGTTCTTACAGATCCACCTGGTTTTCATGCTCTGCTCCCTCTTAAGGACCTCCAAACTTGTTGGCTTCACGGGGTTCCTCATCACCTCTCTCTTTGGATGCCTGAGCCTCGCCGTGCTGGTAGAAAGTCTTCCACAACCGTTGCAGTGGTTTCTCGGTCTCTTCTGTCCTTTTGCATTTAATGCTGGCATTGCAAAGGTACGGGGTATCATCTCTGCAGCTGAACCTTCCCAGTAGCTTGCTGTCCTGGGCCCTCTCAGTGAGCTCAGAGTACTTTTTGTCACGTACAGTGGTAATAAAAGACCTTGCTGTACTCTGCTGATTGAGAAAGGCATAGGAAGTCATAGTCCTCATTTCAAAACACCAGCTGCTCCACATCTGTAAAATCTTCAGGTACATTTCACTCCTCTCCACATCCTGTTCTGTAGCCTCTTTGCAAGCTGTTGTTGGGCAGCGAAGAGGGGCTCCAATACCCCATCCCATTCCCCTATTTAAAACTGAATGCAAAGAGAACCGTGGCCCTCGTCACAAATAATCTGCCATTGTTCACTTGTGTAGTGCCCATGTGAACCCGAGGAAGCCTCGGCGAGCCCATTGCTGGACACAACAGCACCATTATCCACAGGGGCTGGACCCCAGGCAGATGGGAGTTGACTCGGGGACATCAGCTCTTTGCTGCCCAGTCATTCCCTTCTTGCTGCAGCGACTCATCCTGATGCCAAAGGCTGTGAAAATACAATCTGAGTTTGCTGCTGCTGCTGCCATCCTTCCTCCATCCCAGCTTTGGATAATTCTGTGCAGTTTCCCAGTTTTCCATCAGTCATACCTCCATAGCTCTGAGGGAGCTTCAGTTATTTAATATTTGATTTCCTGATATATAAAAAAAAGTCTGCCAGGAGAGGAGATTTCTGGAACAAGCAGAAAAAGAAACTGAGTTCAGTGCTAATTCACCATCTGGTTAAATCAAACCCTGTGTCACTTTTGTTGGGACTCCTGTCACGTTAAGGGTGCCCACATCATGTTTCCTGAATGATTTTCTGTAAAGCTCTGATCTTTTCTTCTGCTTCTGGATTGTTCTGGAAAATTCTGAATGAAACATAAGATCTCTACATAGAGTAAATTTATTTCCCTGACTCACTAGAAAGAAAAGAAGCCAAACTGGTCAATACTGCAGATGATTTCTGGGTTAACAAAGTCAGTTGCATCTGGAGTTTGATGGCACATGCAGAGATTCCCAGCCTGCAAATTATTCTTCTTTGTCCTTTATTTCAGGTTTTCCATTTAGAAAAATATGGATTTGGTTTCTCTTTTTCTAACCTTATGGATGAATCCTATTTTTTATTTTCAACTTACATTATGCTGATTTTTGACTCAGTCTTGTACATGCTGCTAGCTGTGTATTTTGACAAAGTTCTGCCAGGTAGGTATGATTTATGCTTATGGTCATACCTACTTCTTTTATATATATAGATTGTGTGTAATAGCTTCTCCAGGAAATGATGGGCTACTGCATTTTCAGAGTCAACCAAAAAAGGTTTTAGGCATAAAAAAAAAAAAAGGGAGGGAAACAAATATATTGGGGAATGACATTTCTGTCCCTGGCAGACACTGGTAATGCCTAAAATCAAAGACAACAAAGCATTTACTGTTTTGTCTTTCTAGTCATAGTTCTGCTGAACTGTTTGTGAGAAAATAGTGTAATAATGTATGGGATAATATTTTCATCCATTAAGTAAAACACTGAATTCATTAGATATAGCCCTGAAGCCAACCTTCTTATGTCCTCTCCCCAAGCTCTAAACCTTTGTTTTTAACTGGACAAAGTACCAGTTTTGGGGCAGCCAAGTACTTATCAGACTACCCAAATGTTTAGTCTAGGATGGCATCTTGATTGTGGCTTTGGTCAATGACAAGTCATCTTCTTTCTTCCCTGTCAGGCAAATACGGCACCTCAGAACCCCCTTTTTTCTGCCTGAAGCCCTCGTACTGGGTGAGGAGCAGGAGAGGCTGCACCAGCGAGATGCCCAGAACAGCACTGAATGAGGAACTCCACAGTGAAGATGTAGAGCCAGTGCCCACCGAATTCACGGGGAAGGAGGCCATCAGGTTAAGGGAGATGGAATTGAATTTGGCAGCTTGGTTTTAATGCTCCCACAGACCTCTGCTTCTGCCATCAGTTTTGTTTTGACTTACCCAGGCAGTTTTTGTGTTCCTTGAGGCTCTTGCAAAACATTCTGTTTCGCAGAGAAACATTAGTGATAAAATGCAGACGAGATAAATAAACAATTCAGGCTGGTCACTAATGGTGAAATTCGGGTAAACTCAGATTAAAAAAAAACAACCAGTTTTATTTTCTATGCACTTCAGTGAATGTCAACAAGGAGAACGCAGATGTCAGTGTGTTGTAAAACAGCTGTCTGGTGCAATGAGCTCGACCTTGACTTTGCAAGGCTTGGTGCTCTCCTACTGCATGCCAGGCAGTGATGATGTTCACGCCTGTGTACAGAGTGTTCAAAACCCCGTTGAATCTCAGGGTCACTTCCCAGTACCTCTTACTTTTCACTCCATTCCTGCCATTTTAAATTAAGGCCCGTAAGAATGAAAAAGGGAAATGTACTTCCAGGAATCCTGACTTAATATCCTCCTTACTTTCCTTTTAGAATCAACAACATTAAAAAAGCATATAAGAAGAAGGACAAGAACGCAGAAGCTTTAAGAGGTATGAAAGCTGTAATATAAATTCCTGTTAGAAATGAGAAAAAACAGTTGTGTGAACATGTCAGTCAGTCAGAGAAATGAAATAACACTTGCATCGCTTGAAAACTCATGTAAAATATTTCACGGATGCAACGGGTTACTGTTTGGCTCAGTTTTTACTCATTTTCACTTTTTAATGAGACTAAAGAGAAGAAAGATTTTTTTTTTCTTCTATTGTTATATTTTTATTTCTTTTCTGCTAAATACACAGCAGTTTCTTATGCCTTTAGTTAACAGTTTGCAGAACTTTGCCACACATTGTTTAATGTACTTTTGGCTAATTATTGCTACTTAGTTCTCACACTTCTTGATTTGTCTTGCCTTTGGCAATGAGTAGAGGCAAGCCAAACCTCATTTCTTCCCAAACTTGATGTTGTTTTCATTCTAGGTTTGTCTTTAAACATTTATGAGGGTCAGATCACTGCCTTACTCGGCCACAGTGGAGCTGGAAAGACAACGTTGTTAAATGTCCTCAGTGGATTCACTTCGCCTTCTGAAGGTAGGATGGCAAATGGTGGGATGGGGTGGGCTTGATTCAAAAGCTGTAAAGACCAGTTCATTCCACCCCATCACGTTTATTCCTGTAAACAGGCTCTGCAACCATATACAACTGCAAACTCTCTGAGATAGGAGATAGGGAAGAGATTAGAAAGATGATTGGCATTTGCCCTCAATTCAACATCCAGTTTGAAGTCTTAACGGTGAAAGAAAACTTGAAAACTTTTGCAGAAATCAAGGGCATCAAGTCCAGTGAGGTAGAGCGAGAGGTAAGTCGTGTGTTCCCCTGAAATGCATCGCTGTGCAGCAACGTGAGGCTGTAGGCAGAGCCCATGCTTCAGTAAAGGTTCCTCTTGCACTGAGAAGCTCAAAGGGTCCACCTGGACGTGTCTTCTGCAAACTGAAGCTGACAAATAGTTTAGTCACCAGACCTGCTAACCTGCTTGAGCTTCGACCAGGTTAGCAGGCAAGCTTTGTGGGCTTCGTGTAACCACAGCTGCTGTTCTGCTTAGCCCAAGATGATGAGCCCCTATAGTGGCTGGTGGTGGTGGTAGACCTTGGTACAGGCTCTTAGAAACTTTGCCTTCGATGCTCAGCCAAATCTCTTTCACAGCTAATAAAGGACAGAAGGAAAACTGGTGCTGAAAATGGACATCCTTGTGCTGTTCTAGGTGCAAAACATTTTGGAACAGCTGGATATCAGTGACATTCAAGATACTCAAGCTGAGAAGCTGAGTGGTGGACAAAGACGGAAGTTATCCATTGGAATAGCCTTGCTTGGAAACCCACAGGTAAAGCAGCAGGCGTGGCCCTGTAATATAGGGAATATTCAGGTCCAACGTAACTAAAACCTTATGCATGTACTTGGCTACAAGTTCATGCATGATTTCAGACCTCTTTAAAGCCCACATAATTATTAAAATGAATAAATTTACTATTTCAGTTTTGTTCAGTTCATAACCCATCTTGCTAGTCTAGTTTTGAAGCAGATAGATGGTTCCCTGACCTCTGCATAGCTCCCAAAATCACTGCCCTTGCATAGAAGGTGGTCTGGGCCTTGCTTTCAGAACACCAAAAGATGTGTGATTGCTCCAGCGATGAGGAATATCTGATTTCATCCCTTCTGCAGGTTTTGTTCCTGGATGAGCCAACGGCTGGGTTGGATCCTCTTTCCAGGCACAGGGTGTGGAGCCTTCTCAAGGAGCGCAGAGCTGGGCGGGTGATCCTGTTCAGCACCCAGTTGATGGACGAGGCCGATAGCATCGCAGGTAAGCACAGGCTCAGCCTGTAGCATCCCTGCAGAATAACCCTGGAGCAGGAAACCCATGGGAGGTTCAGTTCCAAACTAAGTTTTGAGCAACTGCTCTACAGTGTAAATTCCTTTGGCTTTTTCTGTCTTCAGACCGCAAGGCTTTTATCTCACACGGAAGGCTGAAGTGTGTCGGTTCTTCTCTGTTCTTGAAGAAAAAATGGGGCATTGGCTATCATTTACGGTATCTACTTCAGCCCAAACACCTGGTATTTGGGAACATGCAAATACAAGAAGCCACCAGAGTGACCGTAAGGGGGAAACCGTAGAGCAGATGCCATCAAAGCAAAAAAAAAAAAAAAATTAACTGAATTAATAATCAGTTAAATTAGCTGTAGCAGCACTTTACTCCAGATTAGGGAATGCATCAAGTACGCTGGAGTTTTCTTTTTATGCATTTTAGCAAATACAATGGTGGTGGCTGTTTTCTGGGGGGTTGTTTGTGTTGTGGTTCTTTGGTTGTTTTGGTTTTGTTTTTCGAAACTAAGCATCTGGTTTTTTTCAACTGAACAGAATCCATGTCAGTGAGTCTTGTGACTTGGAGAACGTGACATCCCTGGTTAAGCGGTACATCCCCAATGTCATATTCTCAGGACACAGCCAATATGAGCTGAGATATAAACTGCCATTAGAACACGTGAATAAATTCCCAGGTAATGTATATTAAACTAATTGAGAATTGTCCATAGTGGGAAAAATAATCACAAGTGTGGGGAAAGAGAAATGAAGAGGGAGATTTTCTACAGGATTCACATATAAGGACTTCAGAACGGTTGGGTTTGGGTTTTCCCCCATAATTGTAGCATCCCTACATTTTAGATCAATATGTACAAATGGTTTTATACTGTTTGTAATGAAAAACCCATCAGGCTACACTGGACTACGTGTGTTACTGAGAGTTTATTTCTCTTTCTCTTAAAGAGAAGATAGTGACAAGGGACAAATCCACACAACTAGTACCTCTCTGTACCTGCAGTGGGCACCAAGGAGACCCTCACTCACTGTGTCCATCACTTTCACTTGAACAATCCCATGGTCATAGAATCACAGAATCACAAAATTGTCAGGGTTGGAAGGGACCTTAAAGCTCATCCAGTTCCAACCCCCCTGCCATGGGCAGGGACACCTCCCACT
>WTSP01014500.1:38203-52273 GCA_025331215.1 Actenoides lindsayi | reverse complement strand
CCTCTCTGGGCAACCTGTGCCAGTGTCTCACCACCCTCATGGGGAAGAAATTCTTCCTAATGTCTAACCTGAATCAATCTCTCTCTAGTTTTAATCCATTCCCTCCAGTCCTATCACTGCCCGACAGCCTAAAACATCCCTCCCCAGCTTTCCTGTAGGCCCCTTTAAGATTCTTAAGGCAGTCCTACTGCCCCAGAGGACACATAGTTTGATGTGATGGTGCCATGCATAAAACTATCTCCAGTGAGTTATGGATCTGGTGGGTTTGTGTTCCTCCAAACCCTTTGTAGCCTGGTAGCTTGCTACTTTGTTGTTTTCCCTGTTACTGGAGATGCTCCAGTCTGGTTGACTCAACTGAATCAAAATCAGGTCTGGAGATATGTGTTCATGGTTGAAACCTTGAAGGCACTTGCAACTTTTTTCTTGTGAGGGTGATGGAGCCTTGGCCCCATCTGCCCAGACAGCCTGTGAAATCTCCTTCTCTGGAGAGATTCCAAACCTGCCTGGACACTGTGATGCTGGGCTCCCTGCTCTGAGTGACCTTGCTGGAGCAGGGGGGTGGCACCAGATGATCTCCAGGGGTCCCTTCCAACCCTTAACAGTCTGTGATTTCATGAGTGTATCATCTCTGTTCTGCAGATCTGTTCAGTGGCCTCGACAGCTGCTCTGACCAGGGAATTCTCAATTATGGTGTTACCATGACAACCCTGGAGGATGTCTTCCTGAGACTGGAGGAAGAAGCCACAGTGGATCATGAAGGTACAGTCATGGCTGCAAATATACAATCTGTGGCCAAAGAGAACAATTGCTATGCAATAACCCCCAGGCATGCCTCCAACAGTTGATTACTAGATGGCTCTTAATTGTTCACACATTACAACATAGAATCTTGTCTCAGACATAAATGTGCATGTGGAAAACTCTCCGCAGATGAGCACATCCCCGGAGAGGAGAAGGCAGACAGAGGATGGCGATGCCCCGACGAGACGGAGCTGGGCTCCCTGCTGCTCTCGGGCACTGGGGGGGCAACAGTTGGTGGCTTGGCTCTCTGGAGGCAGCAGGTCTTTGCCATAGCATGGCTGAATTTCTTACAGCTTAAGTCTTCGGTGAAAAACCTGTGTTCAATGTAAGTACCAAAGCAATTCTCTCTTGCAGATCTGGAACTGCACAGATTCACAGCAGGGGGAACAGTTTTCACACCCTTGTTATTAAGAGTGTTTGGATTAATTGATAGGAGGTCTTGGCTATGAATGATCTTAGTAATCTGCACTCAGAGGAGAGGAAAACTTCTTTCCTTCCAGTGACAGTAATAGGAAATCCCCCTTTTCTAGATTTTCATTTCTCTACTGAGTGATTTATGCAAGAGACCTGTTTTCTTTCTGAAGAAAAGAAACATTTTATTTTTTAATTTCATTTATTATTTTCTTTATTTTAAATTTTTTATTTCATATGGATGACGAAGATTTAAAATAAACCAGTGTGCACAGAGAAGGGAGGGAAAAATTCCACTTTCGGGCTTCCTCTTTAATTTTTTTAAAGCTTCTCTCATGTTGCCAGCGTCTGAACTCATTTGGCCCCGTTGATATTCAAGCTGCGTTTCCTGGTGAGGCACAAGAAGCAGAAGGGAGATGCTGATTTATAAAAAACTTATATCTTCAGGAAGTCTGAAAGGCATTTCATGGCCCTAAAATCTGAGCAGTCTAGATCTGAGGTCCTCCACCCTGCTAAATTTTGAGAGCCTTTGTGGTTTGAGACTTCTGAAGAGAAAAGTGCCAAAAATTTTTAACAGGAAGAGTGTTGGGTAACCTGAACACTGTATTCCCAATACACAGATGTGTTCTCCTGAATATTTGTTTTCAGAGTGTTTGTTCGTCTCTTTCTTAATGTAGTTTGCTGCTCTGTGTGGTTCTTCTGCTTCCTCTGTTTTTGCACCTGTTCCAAATGTCTGCCTGGAAGAGCATGAATGCCTGGGAGCTCTCGTCTGCACAGTACTTCTTGCCCCTGGGGAAGAGGACTCACTTGGAGACAACTACTCTTCTGGTCCTCAACAACACAGGTGAGGGGAATGCACCTTTCTTCACCCTTTCCTACTCTGGGGCTTCCTGCTTTTGCAATGAAAATAAGTGAAAGAGCAGGTGGTTGTAGGATGTAGTGGATCTAGGAGGTGGTGAAGGTTTTCATGATGGCAGAGCATAGACATTGTCATTTTTAAAGGGTTGTGGATGAAGCCTACTTTGGCTTCAGCAGCTGGTGGGATCCTGATGCAGTGCTGTGTAAAGGGATATCATAGCAGATGAGAATAGAAGGGACACATCTGAATGTGAGGGAAAACTTCCTTCTTGTGAGACTGGCCCAGGCTGCCCAGAGAAGTTGTGGAGTCTCCTTCTCTGGAGAGATTCCAAACCCACCTGGATGCAATCCTGGGCAACCTGCTCTGGGTGAACCTGTTTTAGCAGAGAAGTTGGACAAGATGATCTCCATATGTCCCTTCCAAGCCCTGCCATGCTGGGATTCTGTGACCCAGGGATTCTGTGACCCAGTTCTTTCCCTACCCCAAATCCAGACCTTTATCCAAACAATTTCAGCATTTTCAGAGAGTGGGATTCTCAAACCAGGCACTATACTCCAGTAGGGCTCATTAATGCTGAGTCAAATTAATGCTTGTCTTCTAGAGTTTTACCTTCAACATTCCTATGAGTGGATGCTATTTTATATTATTTGGCCAGAGTATGATACTGTTGGCTTCATCAGACCATCACAAAGGAGAATACATTTTGTAGCAGCTCAGCAAAGGCAGGAAAAAAAAAACCAACCACCCAACAAAAAATAAGACAATGCAAAAACTCAGTCAGTGAGACTGAAATCCATTAACTTCACAAAAATAATGCACAGTGATCCACCACATATGTGCTATCTGATGTCTACAGTTATTAGACTTTCTCTGCTTTTGTTTGGTGGTCATGGACTTAAAAAAAACCAAACCAAACCCAAATCCAAATCATCAAAGGCTCTCTTGTTGTTCGGTATTATGATTCCTCTGCGTTTGGCTTTCACATCAGGCACAGCAATTGAAGACTTCATCCACTTGCTCGAGAGCCAAGATCTCACAGTGGAAATAGCAAATGAGGAAAAAATCATGAAGGACCTAAATCACAATGGGGCTATAAATGTGTCTCGCAAAGGTCAGGTGAGGATTTTTCTTCTCCTCCTCTGGTTTCTTCCCAGCAATTGAGTAATTAAGTGGGATGCCTCCATCAGCTCTACCTGTGCCATGGTCCTATTGAGTAAGGTCCACAGGTACAAAGGTTTGAAAGAGTTTTAACCACAAAACTACACACTAGAGGAGACCGTATCTCTCCCATCTTCCACCTCAAACTTTGCATTTTTGTAGCACAACTATACAGACTTCCAATACTTCAAAATTTGGGTTTTTTTAGCAAACAAGGCATAGGCAAAATAATTTCTGGCCTGGCTTCTGCTGGTATAGTGTATGTGTGTGTATATATATATATATTTTGCTACTGCTTCCCTGCAGATGAGAAAAGCCAAGAGCTTTCATCTTATTTTCTTGCTCTTTGAAGAGCTACAGGTTTGCTGTGTCGTGCCACGTGGAGACCCTCAACTGCTTCCCGGTGCTTGTGAATGTCATTAGCAACTCACTGTTGAGAGCTCTCAACTCCACCGTGCACATTCGGGTCTGGAATCATCCATTTTTCTCTGTAAGTGTCAGAACCTGGCAGGCAGAAGATATAGGAAAATAGTTCTTAAGTCTGCTTAAGGTCTCAGTAAATCATCAGATTTTAATGGGAGACTATGAGGGGGGCTGTCTGTACCTGTAAACCCACCTTCCTTAGTGGTGACACTGGAACCATCACGTTTGACTTCAGGAAAACTGAAGCTACTTTTTCACTTCTGGGTTTGAGGGTTGCTGAGTGGAGAGGGTGACTGGGAGGGGTTCTTCAGGAGCTTCCTAATTCTTTACATCACGTTATTCAAGCTGTGGCTCATCAACTGGCTAAAGAGATAGCTCACCCCAAGTCTGGGACAGAGGAGTGGGACCTGCACCACACACCTCTCCTCACCAGTGGCAAGCATTTTGCAGGGCCATGGTTTAGGGGAAACCTTCTTCCTGCCAATATTTGCTTTCAAATCCCACATCATGTTCATACTGCCCTGTAGTTCATGAGAAATGCAGTGAGGAGAATGATGGGTTCTAGCTATAACTTTGAGGATGTTTTCTACAAGTGTTTTGTTCTTCTGTTTTCAGATAAATCATGAGATGCTCTGGATTTATTTTAACTTTTTTTACTTCGTGTATGTGCTGATATTACTCCCTGGTTTTCCTCCTTACTTTGCAATGGGCTACATGCATGATTACAAGGTAAATTGCTTGAAATGGAGCAGGTTTTGGGCGGGTAGAAGGGTTTACAACTGCCTTGCCACAAGGACATCTGAATATAATGGGTACCTTGAGGCATTTTTTTTCTGTATTGCCATGAGCAGCTTTGCACCCATCACAAGATGCTGGAAAAAAAAAATAATGTGGAATATTACCCCAGTATTGCAAGGGTAGCAGCTTTTTGTTAGCTTTTTATTTCCTGGAGCTATTCCCATGGGTGTAGTTGGCCAACCAGTCACCGACAATAAACTGCCCTTTGCATTGTGCCTTCCCAGATGGGAGCTCGTGCCCAGCTGCGGGTCTCGGGGCTCTTTCCCTCGGCGTACTGGTGCGGCCAGGCACTGGTGGATATCCCACTGTGCTGGCTCCTTCTCTTCTTGACGTTTGGGCTTCAGTTTGTCATCAGCAACAACATTTCCTGGACCTCCAAGAGTTTCTTCTTTCTGGTACGTCCTATTCTGGTGATTGCTGGTTCATGAGAGGGGGATTGGGATAATATTTTGAGTGCATTGCACAAGTGGGTGCAGATGGTGCTGGAACACCTCTGGGTCCCTCAGGTGCTTACTGACCATCTCCTGCTTTCACCTCCTGTCAGTTGGGGTTCCCCAGCTGGAAATAAAGTGCAATAAATCTTGCCTTAATATTCTCTTTTACCTTAGCAGTAAAATTGTGGTCATTTCTGAATACCCTTATCTTCATGCATGATTGTTTAAACTGAACCACATTGCTCTGGTTGTTTAGACCACTCCATTTTCTCCTTTTTTTCTTCTGTAGACAACGAGTGCTTTAGGCTATGGAATTTCTATCGTTCTCTTTGTGTATGTGATCTCCTTCATCTTTCGCAAAGGATGGAGCTGTGAGCATTGGTCTTTTATCCTGATAGTGGTAAGCATATGGCTAGATAATGTAGGGTTTTAAGTATTGTATTCTGAGATCTTCAGGGTGATCTAAAGGTCAAAACACCAAGTGTAGATGTAGAACATAAATGCGAGCATGTGTTTTACAGTGGTCAATTCTATACTGAATTTGTGTCACCATGTTCTGTTCCCACAATCCTACTGTAGCACTTGGATCTACCCTGAGCTGGTGCAGGAATGGAGGCAGAAAAAGTTATTTATTGCTCTGTTCAACACCCCACATCCAAGAGATGTAGGGTTTTGAGCCACAAGCCATCAGGTTAGATGCAGATAGCATGAGCCTGGCCTGGAAGGAGATGGGCTATTTGGTATGAATCATGATGGGATAAAAGAGGACAGAATCAGATCCCATCTTTCATTCTGCCTGAAGCAGCCTTGTGTCTGGGAAGAAGTTTTCCTGGTTGACCCAAACCAGCAGCCCTCCCTCAGGCAGGGGTGGCCAAGGGCCTCCTGAACCCTCACTGCTTCTCACCTTTATATTTCTTGTCCTGTTTTAAGAATCCAACAGGGAATTGCAAAGGTAGACCCACACAGTTTTTAAGACCAGTGAGGAGCGTAAACCTTCCCATCAGCTAAGTTACCCTCTTGTTTTATTTTCAGGTATCCTTTTTTTCTACTCTCATCAACAGAATTTTTTATTTCGGCGATAATATGATCTCCTTCTATGTTCTGTCTCTCTTGATTCCCACGTTTCCACTGACGGGTGTAGCAGTCAACTGCCAGCTGGTAAGTGATGATGCTGGGCGAGTTGAGAGACCCCACCACAAAACACAACTCTGTGTCCTTCTGAGCCAAGTCTGGTGGTAACCACGTGCCATGTCCTGAAATGAAAGCTCATTAGTTTCCTCATGCGGGTGGGGTTTTCCAGATGGGCACAGTTCATCGTTAGATGACCGTTTCAGATCAGATCTGATTTCTCCTGCAGTTCGTTATGGCTAGGGGCTACTTCTGGTGCAGTTGAGCTGGGCCTGTAGATTAGGTAAGCACTCTTGATTCTTTCCCTGCAGAGTCAAGTAACTTGGCTTGAACAATCACAAGAGAAAATTTGAAGTTACGCATCAGATTTTGCAGGGAAACCAAGTGAGAATTAACAATACTCACGAGGTGCTTTACTCCATGTCAGCTGAGGGTGGTCGTGGAAAGTCAGCTAAGAATTCAACAAACCCCTCCAGTTACCTGCAAGACTGTTTATGAGCCAGAAATGACTCTAGGAGTGAAGTCCAAATAGAAGAGACTTCCTCCTCTGGCCTGTCCCACTCCTCTCCACCTCTTCTCCACTGGGACCCCAAAGGAGACGAGAGCAGATGTTTTCCTCTGATAGGCCATTACCCCCAGAAGGAGTGTCTGATACATATACTGAGTGCCATGACATTTTCTGGTATAGGACTGGGATGCCCAAACTCAAACGTATTTTTTTTTTGTTATTATTTTTCATCTGTATGGTGAATATTTTTGGCACATCAAAAGGTTTTGGCCATTTTGTTCGTTTGCTTTTGTGGTTTGCTTTTAACCCTTCCAAAATTAGCCAGCATTGTAGTAAAGAATGACAGGTCTTCACTGTGGTTTGTCTGTTTGTTTGTTTGTTTTGATTCTTGTAGATATACATAGAACACCATATGGATCCAAGCAATGATGTACTAACCGCTGTCTTTGCAGTAAGAAAACATTTAAGTTTATTTTTATTTCTGAATGTGAGTCTTCAGTTCTGAGGAAGCAGGAAAGAACCCCGAGCTCACTCCCCACAGGAGCATCTTGATGGGGCTGGATGAGAGATGTGCAAAAATAACCTCGCTCCTTGGAGCTGGGGAAGGGAAAGGGAAATAAGCTCAGATTGCTTAATGCTGCCCTGTTATGTTGTGAATTGTGTTTTTCTTTTGCCGTTGTGTATTTTCTGCAGAATTGCTCAGTGATTAGCAGAGTTCATGGCCTGCAGAATTACCCTGAGCTGAGATGTTAATGGACTTGATTTTCATAGGATCATAGAATCCTAGAATTATTCAGGTTGAAAAATACCCTTGGGATCATCGAGTCCAACCATTAATCCTGCTCTACAAAGTTCACCCCTAAATCACATCCCCCAACACCACATCTAACTGACCCGTAAACACACCCGGGGATGATGACTCAACCACCTACCTGGGCAGTCTGTTCCAGTGTCTGGCTATTGTCCCTAATGTCCAGTCTAAACCTCCCCCGTTGCAGCTTGAATCCATTCCTTCTTGTTCTATCACCTGGGAGAAGAGACCAGCACCAACCTTTTTCCCCCACATACTTTATAACTCTGCCGCTGTCTTCTCAGTTTCACCCATGGCAGGATGGAAGGCAAGGCTGTTCATGTGGAAACCTCCTTTTTTTTTTCTTCTTTTCAGCCTTATATCCATTCTGTGGCATTCATTTTTCTTCTTCGATATTTGGAGATAAAGCGTGGGAGACCAGTTCTGAGAAAGGACCCAATATTTAGGTTTGTATCAACACGTGCACCTCAGGCACATGCACGATTGAAACTCCTACCGTGCTGCTTTTCCCTCAAGACATTTTCATCAGATATCATTGCTTTTCTGTCCCTATTTTTAAATATTCTTTTTATTTTTTCTAATAGTAAAACCAGCCCCTTAAATACTATGGTAATATAATATAATATAATATAATATAATATAATATAATATAATATAAACCAGCTCTCAGGCTTGTTAGTACCTCCACACAGCGTTGCCTATGCTGGTTGGTTGTACCAGCTTGGTTCTTTGTATGACATAGAAAGATTATAAATATTAATAATAATAGTAACAAATAACAATAACAATAACAATAACAACAACAATAATAATAATAAACAACCAGAAGAAACATTGAATCAGAGGGATATTCACTCTTGGTCTATCCAAAATGCATTGGTGGTGAACAAGGGTAAAGAACAAACTGCTAAGAGGGATCTGCTGGGTTTGTAGGATCTCCCCAAGAAGAGAAAGCAGCCACCAGCACCTCGAGGAGCTTGAAGAGGAAGATGAAGATGTTAAAGCTGAAAGGACAGCAGTGAGAAATGCCATAGCGGCTACGAGTCAGGAGGAGGTATGATTAAGTGTTGTCCTTCTCATTTTATTTTATACCAGTAAGAAGCCCAGTGTTGAAAACACAACCACCAAGTGTCAATAAGTTCAAGTCAGTGCTCTGGCTTTATGATTCTCACTGGGAAAATAAAACTCCCAAGGGCACAGTGTGGGTCCCATCAGGATAGAGAAGAAAGCTCTTAAGAAGGAAATGGACAATAAATGAATCTTGCTGCACCTCCTATTCTCAGTGAGCTATCGAACAAATTCAAAGATCTTTAGAAGGTTTTCTGCATTTTTAATGGAAAAAATATTACTGAAGGATTAATGCCGTCCAGTATAATAGACTAATCTTTCTTCTTCCTCCGCACTTTCAGAAATCAGTCATTATTGTCAGCAATCTGTGCAAGGAATATAAAATAAAGCAAACTGGTTCCATTTTGAAGAAGAAGAAGAAGAAAATGGCCACTAAAAATGTTTCATTCCGTGTTAAAAAAGGTGAGAACTATCCTCCTAGGCCTGTTCTAGACCCCTGATCATACCCTGATCGTTAATTCTCTGCAGATTCTCAGTTATCGCAGCAAGGACAGAAAGGTCAAATCTATTTGCTCTGTGGTTAAGAGATGTTTGGTCTGTGACTGATGTGTTAATGAACATGACGTGGCTGTATTACTAAGAAATTATATTTATCGATTCCAGGAGAAGTATTAGGACTTCTGGGGCCCAATGGAGCTGGTAAAAGCACAACTATCAAAATGATTACTGGAGAGACACCACTGACTGCTGGGCAGGTAGGAGACGTCTGGGTAAGAGGGATAGATGCATGATAAAGGTGAATTACAAACCTTGCACCTAGGCTAAGCTATAATTCTTTTCAAAGCATTATTAGTGATCACGGTTTTAACTGAATTCATTGTGCTATTAAATTACATCATTCATTAAAAAAGTATTGGGAGGTACTTCTAACTTTGACAAGAAGTCGCATCCACCCGAATTTGCCATGGTTATATTTAGAAACCATGTAAATCCCATCATGGTGCAGGTTGGAAGGACCCTCTGGGGATCACCTGGTGCCACCCCTCTGCTCCAGCAGGGTCACCCAGAGCAGGGGACCCAGGATCGCAGTGTCCAGGCGGGTTTGGAATCTCTCCAGAGAAGGAGACTCCACAACCTCTCTGGAGAGCCTGGGCCAGGGCTCTGTCACCCTCACAGAGAAGAAGTTTTCCCTCATGTTCTTATGTAAATGAGAGATGCAAAATCACTCCCTGGCTCTTTGGGTTTCTTCACCTAAATGCCAATGAAGCCCATAGTCCTCCTCTGAACCATACCCTTGTATCTGGGCAAGGATGTGTGAGAGCGAAACGATCACCCTGGTTGTGCAGGTGCTGATGAAGAGGGAAGATGGAGCAACCTCCCACCTCCAGGACCAGATGCCTGCCTTCCTGGGGTACTGCCCGCAGGAAGACCTGCTCTGGCCAGACTTGACCGTGCGTGAGCACCTCTGGATCTACACGTCCGTGAAAGGAGTGTGCAAGGAGGATACAGCTGCTGCTGTCAACCGGTACGGGTGGAGGGTGTTCCCAGGGGTTGGTCAATGTTTTATCCCCTAGTCCTAGGGCATCGGGAGGGGACCAGAAAGTCAAAATTCACTGTGAGCCAGAGGCAACCTTGAAAGAAACTCGGGAAATGGACCTGCAAAAGAGATTTTTGTGCTAAATGCCATGATGAAATGAGGGGGTTAAGAAAAATCTCCAATTTGCCTAAGTGCATTTAGTGGGGATAAATCCACCACTAATGTCTTTTAGGTACTGTCTCTTTAGGAAGCATTTCAAAAATCTCTGATGTTCTAGTTTGGCACTACAAGAAAGGGTGCTTAAGTATTGCCTGCTCAGCTGACACTGGCAAGATGGAATGGATTTATAGTGCTGTTGACACTAATGATGGCTTTAGAAAAGAGTTTGTGGCTTACTCAGTACACTTTGCTTCAAATATTCTCTTGCATTTTAATAGCATAATAAATGTTTAATGAAAACAAGCAGGAGTCAAGAGCAAGGGGAAGAAAGTTCCTTTTTCTAATCATTTTGGGAATCCTTGATGAGAATATTGAGCTGGGAATAACAAAAATGTTCTCTTTTTTTTCGCTTGTTCCCTTTCCCCACAGAATAGTGAACGCTCTGCAGCTTCAAGACTTCTTAAATATAAAAGTCAGAAAATTGTCTGCTGGGGTAACCAGAAAGGTGTGTTTTGTTCCCTCTATAACGAGCACTGCACTGCAATCAAAAATCCCCTCCTTGAGCAGTGGGAACCTTCCTGTGCTCTGAGCTACAAGGGAGAGCATCACGTTGTCTCCCATGGTGGGGTGATGGAAATTAGCCTTTCCCAGACCCACATTTGAGCCTTGATTCCCATCAACAAAGTGATGCTTCCACAGCTCCTTGCAGACAGAGCGCCAGGGCCTGCAAAAGATTTGATTGCAACCCCTTTCCCCGTTGTAGCTGTGCTTCGCGATGTGCATGCTGGGCAACCCCACCGTCCTGCTCCTGGACGAGCCATCAACTGGCGTGGACCCCAGAGGGCAGCACTGTGTCTGGTGAGTAGGACCTTAGGCCACCATGGTGATAAACAGGTTGGAAGCCAAGAGTAGATGCCTAAGGCGAAGTAAAAAGTGTCTTCTCCCATCTGTGGTTAGTGTTCCTCATCACATGCCAACAGTATTTTTGGAAACTCCATTTTCCTGGTTCTGATAAAGCATGAGCACGGAGACAGAAAAAAACATTTTGCCTTCATCCATGTTACAAACTTTAGGACAGTCACATATTTCATTCAGAAGAATTCATAAAGGGGCCCAAGTCAAGAATATTTCGTTGTCATTATTGCCAAGTACTACCACGTGCACATCAGTCGGAACTTCCTTCTTTTAGGGGAGAGGCATTTGGAGGGACAAATGTCCACAACCAAAGTATCTGATGTTCCCAGAGTGTTAAATTTTATTTATTATGGTTTTTTCCACCCTTCTCTGGTCCTCAGGAAAATGATTCGTGCTGCTCTGAAAACCAAGGAGACGGGAGCCATCCTGACAACGCACTCCATGGAGGAGGCGGAGGCGGTGTGCGACCGCGTGGCCATCATGGTGTCCGGCCAGCTACGGTGGGCAGCAGCACGGCTGGCACGTGGCTGAGCTGGGAAATGGTCCATGCAGCGACAAGGACTTCTCCTGCAAGCCACACATGCCTGAGCCCATCACCAGGGGCTTTATGAAGTGCTCCCTGTGATTTCACCAGCAGTACAATTTGGGAAGGAGTAGATGGTGGGGCACCATTGGTTTCATATTGACATCTCTTTTTTTTTCTCCTCCCACCCCTGCAGGTACATCGGCTCTGTTCAGTATCTGAAGAACAAATTTGGCAAAGGCTATCTACTGGAAATTAAGGTCAAGGATCCAGAGTGCACTGATCTTCTCCATGCTGAGATTCTGAAGATCTTCCCAAGTGCAGCCCGTCAGGAGAGGTAACTATAAAATAAGGGATGCATAGTGACTCCAATAGTACCCCATCCCTAAAAATGTGTCTGGTGTGATGACCAGACACAAGATCTCAGTTGGAGAGGGATGAACAGCTCAGGGTCCCTGTATGGGGATCTGGTTTGACAATGTCACCACATCCACTCCTGCTGTGATCCCTGCAGCGCAACATCCAGCTCATAGCGTGACATAAAGTTTTGAGCCCAGAACCTCAACACAGAGCGAGAATCACCTTTTCTTCTTTTTCTTCAAGGTTCACCTCTTTGCTAGTCTACAAGATCCCAATGGAAGATGCACTGCCCCTGTCTCGGTCTTTCGCTAAGCTAGAGGAAGGTAAGAGCAAAACAAGATGATTTTTGAAAAGGTGGAATACGAGCTGCTCATTTTTGACTCTCTTCCTATTTCTCTACAGCCAAACGAAACTTCAGCCTCGAGGAGTACAGCTTCTCTTTGAATACTTTGGCTCAGGCAAGTGATTTCAAGGGTAGACATGCTATAAAGCCACGAGCAGGAGCAAAAGCAGCAGCAAGACCTGAGACAATGCAGTGGCAGAAGGCTGCTCCACCAAAAAACTGCCCTGGGTGGTGGGCAAGGGGTCTTCTACTGGGAAAATGGGGGGGAAATGGTTTCGTTTTTTTGACTGCTGTGATTTAGCATGGTGGGAACAAGCTTAGGCAAAGTGTTGCTGCCTGACTCAAAGTCAGGTTGGACAGGGCCCTGAGCCTTCATCCTGATCTAGTTGAAGATGTCCCTGCTTACTGCAGGATGCTGGACTCTAAAGGTCCTTTCCACCCCCCAAAATTCTATGAATCTATGACTCCACTCACCAGGGAGAGGCACACAGCAAATCCAAGGGATGGATGCATGTGGTAGATGCCCATGCCCAGCCTCCATGGTTGCTCCCGAAGCAGGAGGTTATTGCTGCTTGTACAAGGAGTGTTTACTTCAATCCATCGTTGGGTGAAACCTACTCTACAAATACACCAGGTTGTACCAGAAGGTGTAGAAGTCTCAGCTACTCCATATTGTTGCCCACATGAAGCTAGTTCATGTACCTCTCGCAGGGGCTGCAGAGCTGTACCTCCTGCAAAGGAGCATCTCAGCATCTAGTGAAAGTCAGAGAAACAATCAGAGTTTTATCTTGCCCATTTCAGGTGTTTTTGGAACTCTCCCGAGAGCAGGAAAAGGATAATTTTGATCTGACTTTGGATGGGGCTTTCGAGTGGAAACAACTTCAGCAGGAGGACTGTTAAAGACCTGAGATGCTCATTCCACATTACTCAGTATTAACCTACCTGATATGATACTGCCCATATTTACTGCCATTATCAACGTACCACGAAGAGGAAGAACAGGCTCTGCCTTTCCAGCCAGCATCAGCCCTGGGCTCCTTCCCAACACAGAAGAGATTTCACCTCAACTCTGCAGGTGTCTACGCGGAGCCCTGCCCTAAGCTGCATTTCCAATGGCTGGTGGAAGGAATAGTGCCTGTGCTGGGGAGAGCTCTTGGCAAGCAGAGTAGCGTGTGGCAGAAGGACGGAGAGGTTTGCAGAAAGCAGGGTCGTGACCCACCTCTGAGATTTGAGGCTCCGCTTTGCTCAGTGGATCTGGGTGCCTCAGGGAACCTGGACACGCTGCCAACCTTCGGGGCTCCTCTCCCACCAACGTGTGGGACTGTTTTGCCTAAGACGTGTTTAGATACAGCTTAGTGAAATTTGCACTCTTATTTTTATACCCTTCCAATAAATGTCTCTATAGAAACTGCGGTTACACCCTCAGATGTCATCATTGCTGTGGACCGTCAGGAGCAGAAGAGAAGCTCAAACTCCTTCCCCTGGGGATGGAGGTGATGGCAGAGGGGTCAGGGCTGCTGGCCAGGCAGTTGTAGTCCTTCATGTTTACTATCTCCAGCAGCTTGGCTGGGCAAGAGCTCTCTCCCCTGCTGTCTCTCCAGACTGGGGCAAATGGTTGTCAGTCATACCTCTGGAAACCATCCTGGAGAAGAGAAGGCTGCGGGGAGACCTTCTGGTGGCCTTCAGGACTTCAAGGGGCCTGTCAGAAAGACAGGGACAGATTTTACAGCAGGGCCTGTTGGGACAGGACAAGGAATGATGCGTTTAAACTAAAAGAGGGAGATTTAGACTGGAGAGAAGGGAGAGATTTTTGATGCTGAGGGTGGTGAGAGCC
>WTSP01014500.1:0-29875 GCA_025331215.1 Actenoides lindsayi | reverse complement strand
TGAACACAAATGCTTCTCCAGCTCAGCCCCAGTGTGGGCCACATCCAGCTGGCTTGGACGAAATGGTCCATCAGTCTCCTGAGTCACATCTGGCAGCACAAAATCCCCCAGCTCCCCTAAGAAACACACTTTCTGATACTCATACTGACATTCGGGTGACAATAGCATCATCTGAACCACCGAGCACTTGGGAAAGGTTTGGCTTACAACATGGAGTAGGAGCTGCTACAAAAAACCAATCCCTGTTTTTAAAAACAAAATATTCCCTTGCTGACAAGGTTAAAAAATAAAGTGGAAATAAGAATGTCTGGGTATCCAAAAGCCAGAGCCCTGGGAAATGCCCTTTCCCATGCACGATGGCAGTGCTGCTGGGGCTCTGGCAGGACAGGGGAGATGAAGAGCTCTGTGGCAGCGGGGGTGTGGTGTGGGAACACCGGGGCTGCAGTGGCCTCAGCGGAGTGAGCCGAGTTCCTCGCTGCTGTTCTCATTTATAAATAGAAAGGCAGCTAGTTATTATTAGAGCTTGTCAAGTGGGTCTGGAGGAACTATAGAAAACCTTTCCAAATGAGCTGCTTTCCAGTTCAAGCAAAGCTCCCGGGGTCGTGTCTGGAGGAGGACATCATGAAGAGCACCTTGAGACTTGGAGACAGGTTGGTCTTAGAATGAAGGGCTTCACCTTTGCACCAGGTCACTGCGTGACTGAGGTTGGTGTAGTGGCACCCTAAGGATGGTCTGTTATCACCCTGCTCTCTGCACCCCTGTTTCCCATTCCTATGATAACAAGGCAGAGCATCAACAGAGAAACTTGCCTCGGGTCTTTCATCTCCAGCACCTTCCCCAGGAACTCAGAGGGCACAGCCAGCTCCTGCACTGTCACACCATCCCAGTATGCATGAGAAAGCTGTTTCCCACACCAGGTAGGTGGCACAAGGAGACCTTTTCATCGTATCTTCAAGCTGGCCCAAGACCTCTGTGAGCTCATGGATGGGCACAGAAAGAGGAAACCGTACACCTGGAAAACCCAGAAGGTGGGTCAGTTCTCCTGGCTCCAGCAGAAGGAACACCACCAGGTATGTCAGGGTGGCTTTTGTATGTGTCTGTCCCATGTTGTCCTCATGCTCAGTCCCTGCCACCCTCCTCCAAACCTCTCCTAGAGAGCAGCACGTAGGCTGTGCCTGGCAGCTCTCAGCCATGAGGTGATTTTTTTTGGCCATTTCTCCTAAAGTCATGGAGGATGAGATCTTCCAATAGCATATAGCTCCTGAAAGATGGATCTAGACACATCACAGGCTGTCTTACCATGTCTAAGCTCCTCTGTTCCCCCTAATTGTAGAGGTCCTGCTTTTAAAATGTTATTTTTCTTGCCTATCTCCCTGTTGGAAACCACCTTTTTCTTTTATCTATGTGTCCTATCTTCTAAAATGTCTCCTAAATCTACAAAACTGCACCCAGTAATGCACAGGATTGGAACTGTTTTGTTAGGGACTGTCCTTTCCAGAGCCAGCAGGGTCAGAGGAAGAGAAAAAACAACCCCGACGATCAATATTTTTTTTTAAAATAGGATTTGAAAGCAGAGCATGAGAAGCCTCAATCTGGTTTTCATTTCAAATGAAAAAAATACGGCTATTAATATATGGCAACACTACTCTACTGTACCAGCAAAGTACAGATAAAGCCTGCAAGCTTAATGAGGCTCAGGAAAAATAAAATTTATAAGCAAATCTTTGAAAAAGCTCTAGGTAATCTCTGTTCCATTTATCGTGCTTTGGCAATCAGAAAGTAAAACCTGGCTTAGCATAATGAAGAAAGTCAAACAGGCTTTTTTCTGCCCCTCCCCTCTCCCCCCCCACTGCTCTAAAATAGCAGAAGAATATAGTTATGGAGAAAAAAAAAGGATCATAGAACCATAGAACAGCTTAGGCTGGAAGGGACCTTAGAGAGCATCTAATCCAACCTCCCTGCCATGGGCAGGGACACCTCTCAACTAGACCAGGTTGCTCAAGGCCTCATCCAACCTGGCCTTGGACACCTCCAGGGAGTGGCATCCACAACCCCTCTGGGAAACCTATTCCAGAGTCTCGCCACACTTGTACTGAAGAACTTCTTCCTAAAATCCAATCCAAACCTATTTGCCCTCAGTTTAAAACCATTTCCCCTCATCTTATCGCTGGAAACTCTTGTGAAGAGTCCCCCTCCAGCCTTCCTGTAGGATCCCTTCAGGTATTGGACAGCAGTTATAAGGTCTCCCCGGAGTCTACTCTTCTCCAGGCTGAACAACCCCAGCTCCCTTAGCCTATCCTCACAGCAGAGGGGCTCCAGCCCCTGGACCATTGTTGTGGCCTCCTCTGGACTCATTCTAACAGATCTCTGTCTCTCTTACGGTGAGGACACCAGAACTGGACGCAGTATTCGAGCTGGGGTCTTAGAAGACCAGAGTAAATGGGGAGAATCGCCCCTCTTGATCTGCTGGCCACACTCCTCTTGATGCATCCGAGGATACGGTTGGCCTTCTGAGCTGCATGAGCACGCTGCCAGCTCATGATGAGCTCATCAATCAATACCCCCAAGTCCTTCTCTTCAGGGCTCCTCTCAACCCACTCTGCACCCAGTCTGTAACTGTGCCTGGGATTAGCCCAGCCCGGATGCAAGACCTCGCACTTTGACTTGTTGACCCTCATGCAGTTTGCACTGGCCCATTTCTCCAGCCTGTCAAGGTCCCTCTGGATGGCATCCCTTCCCTCACGTGAGTCCATTGCATCACACAACTTGGTGTCATCGGAAAACTTGCTGAGGGTGCACTCGACGCCATCGTCCACGTCGCTGACAGAGATGTTGAGCAACACTGGACCCAGAGGAGATCCCTGAGGAACTCCACTTGTCACTGGTCTAAATAAGTAAGGAGGAACTTCTGCCTTCCTGCCGGTGCACAGGGAATCTAATTGCAAAGGTTTCTTCCTGCATGTCTGAGTAGACTCCGTGAGGCTGGAATTTTTTAATCACAATATTTAAGCTCTCCTTGGTGACACAGAACCGACCTCTCTTCATCTGCCAGGGATGTGAAGGTAGCTACGGTTGATAATTGAGTCACTAGCTGAGAATGTGAAAAAGCCAAAAATAATGATTTCCCTTGACATCTCCTGCCCAGCCACGTCAGCAGAGCAGCACCGGTCCCGGCCAGGCTGGGGCAATGATGAGGCCACTGGTGGACAATATGGCTAAGGAGGCTTTGCTTGTGGGTTTTTTTGGAGGTGTGAAGTGGTTTGATGATTGCAGACCCCCTGAATCTGCCAGACACTGGAGGGGGATTGGGCCATGTACCCTTGGAGCTGCTACGTGACATCCTGGCCAAGCACTGCTCCCTGTGTCCAAGCTTTTTTTGGAGTGGACATGGGTGAAGCCCAAGGCATCGTATCCAGCCTTCATCAGGACTTGTGCTGAGTGCTGCCTGCCCCACAGCACGGTTCTCTCTGGGGCTCTTGGCTCAGCAGCAGGGGAACACAGAAGGGAAGCTAGTATTTGAGAAGTATGCCTCCAAAAGCCCCAGATGCTGCTGCTTGACCCCATGATGGATGCTCCCCATCATGATGCTGCTGGAGGTGGCCCACACCCCGACGGGGGTGTAAGATGCCTGTGGTCCCTGCAGACTTGAAAGTGATGGCTCCCAAATATTTCCACTTGCAGCCCCATTTCCTGGGCCACCCAGGCTCTTAGAAAGAAAGTCTTCTTAGCAGTTGATGTTCTGTGGGGCCATGGGGCTGGAAATCCCAGCCATGGCATTGCAACCCTACTGACAGCACCAAGCTCAGAGCAGGAGGCCATAGCATCACTGTAATGTGGCCAGAACATCTTCTAAAGAGCAGTTTGACCTACTTGTCCCTTCTCAGCTCCTCCAGCTGGAGTTTCCCCATGGAGCACAGTCACAGTGGGGCTTCTCTTCCCTCCCAGTGCTGCAAAGCTGGGCTGTTGCGCAGCTTCCGTGGCTTCTTGCCTGTGTCATCAGGGCTGTGTGGGGGTCCTTCAGCTAACGGGTCACTGGGAAGTGGTTTCAGATCCTTGTGTGAAAGAATAAATAGGTAGTGACTGCATCTCTCGGGTACAAACTGTGTCTGTTGCTGTGGCCAGGGAACACGTGGGGCCAGGCAGAGGTAACAGGAGTTGCTTTTATTTCCTATTCCCTTTATCAGTGCCACAATTATTGTACTTTGAAATCACTCCTTCTGCAGGCACTTAGGAGCAGGCAGGCCTTCTCAGCCATTAGTCACTCTAAAGCACATACAAGCATTAAAAAAAATTAGAATAATTGCACCTTCTTGAGCTCAGTGAGATGAGATTGGGTACGTGCCACTCGCACATATCCACGTCTTGCCTCCAGAGCCATCACTAAGGATTTCTTTTTCAGCAGGGCCGAGTGCACAGTGCTGTAAAATGGGCATTTGGCTGTTGCTGATGAGAATCACGGGGAGCAGAAAGCTGGCTGCCACCAGAACTCCTCCGTTCAGGGGCAAACTGAGTCTTGGCCCCACGCTGTTGGATGTACGTGGATTTAGCCTGAGGTGGGGTCCCTAGAAATCGGCTCAAAGCATCTACTAAAAGCCTTTTAAAATGCGTGTGTGTGTTACTCGTTTGTTTGAGGAACCTCAGGAGCAAACACGGATCGATTGCTCTTCTCCAGCACGGCTCCAGGTGGAGCACCTCAAAAGGCAGAGCAGTTCTTCTGAGCTCTGAGTGGAGCTGCTGCGCTGGAGCGGTGCCCTTGGGGAGCCCCTAAAGCTGCTCTGATCCTGCTGTCAGCCAGACATCTTGAACATCCTGACCTGGAGACCCACAAGGCTGCTGGCTCCATCGCAGCACTGGGATTTGGAGTTTTTCCCAGTGATTTCAGTGGGGACCAAGGTCCTGACCCAGGCATTTGGAGCCCATCACCGAAGCCGTGAAAATACAAAACTCACCCAGCCTCGCATCCCAGGCCAGCATCCCACCCATTTCAGGACACATCCCAGGAGGATGAAGTCCTAGAGGGCAAGTTTTCTGGCTTATTTGCAACCTCTTCTCCTTGAAATTACTACAGGAGCTCCTGGGCCATGTAGTGAGCAGCTTTTCCCAGCAAAACACCTGGGAATGTAGTGGAGCCATCGTGGTTTACCTCGTGTATTTACTTATTCTTCCTTATTTTGCTCGTGCAGTATCACAGCCACTGAGTTACAGATACAGCCATGAGCAGTAGTGGAAAAGTTTAAGCCACTTACAGACACAGAACAGCTTTTGACCGTTTTGCAAGAGCAGCTTTAAAAACAGGATGTACAAACGCTTTATTTTGGGATGTGTTTATCCCAGTGATCAGATGTTCCACCCCGGTAGCCCTGTCACTGCAATAAAACCCCTACAAATTAAAAAACAAAACAAAAAAACAAAACCCAAGCACAAAACTTACTTTGAGCCCAGGAAAAACAAAATAGACAGCCCTGACCTTCCAGCACCTGGGAAGAGCACAAGGGAGTGTGCTGCTGGTTTTTGATGCTCTCAGGGTCTTCTAAGTCTGGGGTACAGCACTTCTGTCCCAGGTACCCCTTTGCCCTCACAGATTTCTTTACTAGCTCCCCTGAGATCTGCAAAGAAGCAGACTCATGGTGATGTCCTCTCCAGCTGCCTCTGTGGTCCTGTTACTTCGCTGAGCAGTCTGTCCCATCTTCTGATCCCCAGAGGATCCAACAGGTCACGAGGACACCAAGAAGCCCTTGGGTTGCAGACTGCCAATACATCTTGCCCAGCTCTTCCTATTGCTCTGAGGGTGGGATATTGAAACAGAACACGGTGCTGTGACTTACCCATGGTCAGGCAGGAGGTCCCTGGAAAGCTGGACACGTGTCACCAGGTGATCTCACCAGCTGCTGGGCCAACCTTCTCCTCTCCCAGTGCTTTCCTGGGAGACTCCTCATTATTTATGGGTCATCACACTCTTGCTACATTTGCTCAACAGCCCAAGCAGGTAAAACCTGCAGCGATGAAATCTCTGATTAAAACATAGTTAAAAAAAAAAAAAAGAGAGAGAGAGAGATAAAATTGCCAGTTGCCCACGGAATCAAATAAAATTAGTTCAGCTCAGCCTCTCCTATCTTTCCTTATTGCTCAGGTAATAAAACCACTCACTAGACAACTAACTCATTTCAGGTACATAGGAAAGCAAGTCACTGAGCTCACAGGTTACTTGGAGCAGTGGGAGAGCTCAGCCCAGGGCAGGGGATGTTCTGGGGCACTGGCTTCCTTGTATAAAAACTCTCTCTTGTATAAAAAAATATCTCTCTCATATAAAAACCCTGCTATCATATAAAAAAAACCCCTGCTATTTATATAACCCATTATTTATAAGCACTTTATCAAACAAATAAAACAGGTCTCCACTGAGGGATAGGCACTAGGTGTAAACCATGACCTTGCTTGCAGCAGCCAGAAGTCTTCTCTTTCCCATGCAGTGGACACCAGTCTAAAGTCAAGGGTGGTTTCTCCTCCACCAATTCAAATCCATCCACACCCTCCTTCTTCCCCACTTGCCCACTCAAGAGCCACAGTCCACCTTGCAGGGCAGCCACCAACTGTTAACGTGCAAAATTTCCACTATGAACCGGGCTATTTAATGAGCACCTCTCTCCCCCAGGTAATGACTAGTGATGAGAACATGCTCTGCTACAGCACTGCCTGTGCCGTAACAGCCCACCGAGGAAGGAGCTGGTACGTGAAGTGAGAACATCCTCTCTCCTCAGCTGGATCGTGGTTTCAGCCAAGCTCATCTGCATTAATCTTACACTCATTAAACTCAGTTGTTCTGTTTCTAATTCATCCAGTGCTGCCAAGCTCTAGGTTTAAAAATTCATGAGCCAATGTCCCTGAAAAAGGGAGGGAAAAAAAAAAGAAACAAAACCAAACAACCAAAACCTAAGTTCATCTTAAGCAGCCCAGATTTTTAAAACAATCATAGAAAATGCCTAGCTGCTCCTCTGTGCTCGAAGCTTTCCACTCACATTTTCATGAAGGATAGGAAAAATGAACAAAAGCTGAAATTTTTTACACAGTTGTGTGACTCCAGAGGCCGGTGCTTATGCTTCCTGGAGGCAGCCTCACAAATTGCATCACTCATGATGAAAACCAGCAGACTGAGCAGCGCAGACGGCGCGAGCTCATTTGGCTCCCCTTCTCCTGCCCTCGAAACAAGTGTCGTTGCTGAAGTGACAAAAAAAATATCCACCCTGCAGACCCCAGGGCAAGCTGTCCACTGGGTTTTACTGCAGTGAGGTCAGAAGCCGAGAAATGATGTCAGTAATATTTTTCCAGCCTTGCTCTGGACAAGCACATAGAACCCTTGGTAGCCCCCAGCCCCTCTGAAGACATGAGAGCAGCATTAGACCCATAACAGAGATGCAAGTCATAAGACCTGGTGTAGACCCAGTCACAGGCAGCAGCTCACAGTGGGCAGGGCTGTGGGAAAAGCCAAGGCACCACATCACAACAGGTCATGCTTTGCTTGGCCTCCAGCATCTGCTGCGACTCTCAGGCCATCTTTGTACCCCACAGTTCCCTTGTCCAGCTTCCCAGAACTCATCCAGTTATTTCTGCCCTTGAAGGCTACATGGACAACAAGGACTTTCCACTGAGCAGCCAGACTCTCTCCTGGATGCAGAGCAGCACCCAGGAGGAAAGTGCAAGTTAACACTAAAAGTAAATAATTACTTTTTAATTCTTTACGTGAGAGCATCAAACTAGACATGATTTTTAATATGCTCCTAATTAAGGTCACCGATGACAATAGCTGGAGACAAAGACAATAAACACCATTTATCTGAAGCAGATGGGCACTCAGAAAGGGCTCGCCAATATATTTTTTTCAATAGCCAAAATGAAACAACGTTTTGGGGAGGGCCAGAGGCCTCCCAACCCATGAAAACACCCTAGGTCTCTAACAGGCTTTGCAGTCCCAAGCTGGGGTGATTACCCCACCTCACCTGGGTCTCTCTCCACAAACACTGCCCTTTTCCCTCGGAAAAAGGCACCGTGTTTACAAAGTAAAGTTCAAGCAGAAAAACATTGAGCCAGACCAGTGCCAAACCAACTCTGGGAGAAGGTCAGGATTAACCCCTCGAGAGCCGAGCAGAGTTCATTTCCTGAAGAAGAAGGAGCATAAATAAAGATGGGTTGTCAGTGAGCTCCAGCAAGTGGTGCTGCTGTTATTTATAGAAGACATTCATTTCCTTCATGATCTGGATAAATATCCATTAGCTTTCGAGGTGATGAATCAAGTATTAATTAACCTGCTGGGGGAAAAATAATAGTACGGATATTAATGTTTTAAAAAGAAGCTTCCAATTGAGAAAAAAAAAAAAAAAGAAGAGGATGATTCTGAAGGTTTCCAGTAAGGCTTTATTGTACTGGAAAGGGGCAATGAGCAAAGAACAGGCTCGTTGGATACACTTACTGGGAATGTCAGTCTCAGCTTTGGTAACAGGGAAAAAAAACCCCAAACCTGTGATGCTGGTGTTTCTACAGAGAGTCAGAGTGGAGAAGAGCTTGGAGTGAAAAGTTACTGGCTGTTTTTCACCAGGCAGCAACAGTTCCCGCACCCGTTACAGGTACCACCTCTGGGCAGGGCCCCAGTGCTGGGTGCTGGAGCCAAAGCCCCTGCCAGCACTGAGCCCTTCTCCCCAGGAAACCATCACACGCCCTGGTAGAGTTAGTTCTCCTTCAGACACCAATGCAGTGATTGTTTCTTCCTTCCAAGTTCCCTCTAGATGTTCAAGCTACAGACTGGACCTTTCTTTGAATGCAAGCAGTGAAAACCCAGAGCAACCCTCAGGAAATGAGCAGAGCAGCCAGAACATGCTCTGGCTATTGCACACATAAACAGGAAGAGACCTTGACCCTCTGACTCCCCACCTTCCCTCCGTCCCACTCGGGGACCACTTGAGCTAAGTGTCCGTTTTTTGGACTATCCACAAAGCAGTAGCACTCCATGGAGACTCGTGGGGCTTAGCTTGAGTAACACGGAGAAAAGAGAAATACTTCCTGAAGAAGAGGATTATTTTCTAAGCAAAAAAAAATGCCCAAACGAGATGTGATGTCAAAACTGGAGAGCAACAAGAAACAAATTCCCTGGTGGCACCGAGACAAGACCTGCAAGACCACCATACCATCACACTCCCTGGCCTGGGATGGCTTGGCTGTATCCCTTCTCCCCTCTGCAGAGCGTGGCAGCTTCCAAGTGACATAAATCAGAAGTTTGGTCTGATTCTTTTGCAAACTGAGACGCATCCCTCCCGTAGAAAAGAGCCACGATGTTTAACGAAGCACAAAAGATCTCAGATGAGATGTGGCCCTCAGGATCGACTTCCTTTGCTCCACCCCCACATACCCAAAACTTTAACAACATTTTTTTTTGGTAAGAGAAAAAAAAAAGAAAGGAAAAGCATTTGCAGCCAGCCTGTTCCTGCCCAATTTTACCTTCTTTTTTTTCCTCTCTGCATATTCCCCAGTTCTCTACCCACACATATCCACACCACAGACAAGCGCTCCTAAAAAAAATAAATTGAAAGAGGTCTAAAAAAACAACAGTAATCCAGGGCGTCATCAAATTCCAGGAATGCAAACTGGCTTAAGAAACCACAACTTCTTTTTGTTGTTGTTATTTTTTTATATGGGTTGGGTTTTTGGTTTGGTTTGGGTGGGTTTTTTTCAGTCTTTTACAATCTTCTCTTTTAAAAAACGGCACAAATTCGCTGCTTCTTCACCCTCCTCAGCCCTCTCTCCCCCCCCCCCCCAGCTATATTCAGAAAACATTTCTCGCCAGCCTCATTTAGCTCACATTTCAGGGCAGAGCAAATGTGTGTGCATGGTGGGGAGGGGAGGGATGATGACTCAATTAGGCACCTAATAAAAATCTGATTTCAAAAAATGCCCTTTCCGAAAGACTGCGAACGTGACGCGAGCGGCGGCAGTCGCAGAACCAGTGCTGCCAGCTCGGTCCAGCATGCCCAAGTGCCTCCCTTGCCAACAGAGAATGGTTTCCTACGGTGAAGCCGCTCTCGTCCCGCGTTCATTGCCGTGTGTGCGATGAGGCATCTGGCACTTCATGTGAAAGACACCGTCGCAGCCTAATAGATCACCTTGCCAGAAGGACTTCGGCGCTATTGCCATCGCTCTTGTGACTCGGGGGCCTTCCCCCTCCGTATGCTCCCCTTGCAGACCTCACACATTACAGCTGATTGTCTCATCCCCAGAACAGGCAGCTGAGCTCAGCTCGCTGAACCCGCTGGTCCTGCAGTCACCTCATCTCTCGTTCCCATCGCTCCGGCCGCAGCTTTCCGAGTCCGCGAAGGAAAGCCCCAGAAATGCACCAGTTGTTCACACAGATGCCATTTGTCACAGAGGCAGCACCGACCACTGCTTTTCTCCAGGCATGCACTAAATTGGAGGGGGTGGATGAGAGAGACGGTGCCTATTCATTCTTCTTGCAGATGGTCAAGCCACAAAGCACCCAAGCGAAGCTGCACGCTTCCTTCCAACCTTCTTGACTTGGCCGAGACCCAAACCACCCACCCGTGGACTCACATTGGACTTACAGGCTCTCTCATAGTGCATAACCTTCTCTTGGTGCAACCTCCCTGGCAACACGTCTAAATCCATTCGTTTCCCACGTAGGCAGTGCAATTTGAGGAAGCTGAGGATTTCAGGTTAGATTTTGACTGGTCAGGTTTAGCTGAGACAATCAAACAAAACCTCCCGAGCTTTGGCACGTTAGAGCAGCAGGAACTTCAAGCAGAATGAAATGCTGCAGAAATCGTACCAGTAATAACCGATTTCATATTAAGAAGAGCTGAATTTTAAAGACGTCACTGTAAAACCAGCAATTTCATAACCAATAGCCCTGCAGGATGATGGATGGATGGATATCACAAAGGAGCACAAAGACATTCCTGGGACTGCATCAACCCTCCCTAAAGCCTGCTAGAAGGCACACCAGCCAGCCACTGCTCACCTGCAACTACTGGTGCCAGTGACCAACTGGACTGGGATGAGGACTGGTCTAGTCTGTAGTAGCTGACATTGCAGTGGCGTGGAAGGCCTTAGGGTCATGATGTGCTTGGTTCCTTCAACAACTTTACATCCCTCTCACAACGCAGCTGGTGGTTTCCTTTGTAGGACAGACTATGCTGTTGCACCAGGAGGGTCCCTGTTTAATTTTGCTCTGGCTTAAATATGACCAGTTTTGTGGCTGGGTAAAGAAACTTAACTCATTATTCAATCAAGCTTGCTTGGATGTTTATTTTCCTCTTTCCTCAGTGAGTCTTGGGGACACCAGGAGGACTCCAGGCAGCAGAGAGCTCTGAGCAGGCAGCAAGCTGTGACTGATGGGCTGCTCTTCCAGCCAGGGGAGCTCCAGAGAGGATGAGGTCCGTGGGGTCAGTGCCAATGCCAGCGAAACAGAGCAGGAAGAGCATCAGCCGGGTAAGGATTTATCAGCCAGCCCAGACTAAGGCATGTGTTTTCCATTGCATAAGCCTATCCTCTTCCCACCAGCACAGTCCAGCCCATGGGAGTGCTGGCCCAGATTATAAAAACCTGGGTTTCTAGCTGCTTGCTGGAGATAGCACATCCCAGAGTAACCAAACGCAGGGAAACGATACTGCCCTTGGATCTGTCCTTTTCAGCCACAAAAACAAGTTAATGTTGGTGTAATTAGAGGGGGACTGTTATTTGCTATTGAGCTTCATAAAAATGTGAGGAAAGATGTATGCATTTTAATTAAGTTCTGAGAGGGGGAAGAAAAAAAAAAAAATGTGTACCTGGCTAGACTGCAGAGAGATGAACTCATTACTTCATCCATGTCTCAGTCTGCTGCCTGTTTTCTTCTGCAACAGAAGGATCAGCCCAGGCTGCAGACGGTGGCTTTAAAAAGCAAATAATCCTTCCGAAAAAGCCAGGACAGCACTTTTTGTAACTCCTACATCTCTGAACTGGGAATCTTCTCACAGCCACGGTTCTAGCGAGACCGATGGGCAAACAAACACTCAAACCCTTAGAAATCTGAGGGAGAGAGCTCCCCAAATCAGGGTGTCAGGAGGGGACCCCGGCAGAGCTCACTGAAGATTTTTCCAGCAGCCAAACGGCTCCTGCAGCTGCCAGACTTTTCCATAGACTGCCCAGGTCTGAGCTTCTGCTACGAAACAGCCTGGGCCTGACCTGCCCTTTTCATCTCAAGAATGAACAGCTGCAGAAGTGAGGTCTCGGTTCCTCTTGCAGAACGTGGTTTCAGGAGTGTGGATTTGTGCCCCAGCCATCCAGGCCACGCTGTGAACAGGGTCACACTCGTGCTCACACTGCACACAGACAGTGAGGGATGGGCAGGTGGGGGGTTCGGACACCCAGCTGCCTTTGGGTGCATGGCAACAAACAACCAAACAACCAAAACCCTTTCCCAGATCTAGAAAGTTTCCAGGGCATAGAGAAAGACACAACAATCATCATCAGCCTCCTCTCCTCTGAGAATCAGCTGAGCAACCTTCCGCGTGGGAAAACACTTTCTGCTCTTCTCAAACACTCAGACCTGCTCTACTATTCCACTAACAAAGTCAGATTTGGTGTCTGAGGCTTTACAGAGAATAAATAATCTGTTTGTTGTTATTGTTCCTTGTATGATTAGACGAGAACAGGTAGATCTTGTACTTCAAGGTGCTGGTTGATAGTCCCAGGCATCAGGGAGGAAATCCCCTCAATGGCACTGCACAGCCCGAGGCACCAGGATCCCTCCCCAGACAAACACTTACGGGTGTTTAATCCCCACGGATGTCAGTGACACAAAACTGTGTCCTTAAACACCTCTTCAAGTGTTTTGTCGAACAGCCTTGTAGAGCGAGCTACCAAGGTGACAGAGATCACGGAATGGTTTGGGTTGGAAGGGACCTGTAAAGCTCATCTAACCCAACCCTCCTGCCCTGAGCAGGGACATCTGCAACTAAAGCAGGTTTCTCAGACCCAACCTCACCTGGAATGGTTCCAGGGATGGGGCAGCGACCACCTCTCTGGGCAACCTGGGCCAGGCTCTCACCAGCCTCAGCATCAAAAATCTCTTCCTTCTATCTCGTCTAAGTCTCCCTCTTTTAGTTCCAAACCATCACCCCATGTCCTGGCCCAACAGCCCTGCTAAAAAGTTTGTCCCCCAAGAAGGTTCCTTCAGCTTCCTTGACAGTGTGGGGTAGGCTGATGGCACATGTGTGATGCCTGGTCCAGGTGGGAGAGTGCTCAGTGCAGCAATGGGACTGGACCTTCACCACACCTTCACGGTTAAGCAAGTGCATCACTGAGCTGGGGTGTCAAGCCCTGCCCAAGGTGGGACAGCGGCCAGCAGTGGTACAGCCTGAGGCAAAAACCTTACATTTCACAAAGGGCTGGCAAAATTAAGCCACATCTGGTCTCTACCAGCGACATGGTCTTTGCAGGCAGTGAACTCAGAAAGTCCCTAGGAGCTGCAAGACCCAAGACAACTTTGAGAAATGCTGGCACGTCAAAGCCACAGAGGTTCAGCTTGGCCGACCATGGACACAGGCTCCCTGCTTTTCCCATCCTGCTGGGAAGAGCTTGGCTTCAAACCCAGCGGGCTGACCACAAACCCTGCGCCTGCATGAATGTGTTTGTTAAAACACTCATTCACACTGTAGCCACGGAGCTGGCTGGAGGAACATACATCAGGCTTTTTGTCAAACAAAACCCATTCCAGCTGCCTGGGAAGACAACAAAATCCACCGTCGCGCTGCTTTGAAGGGTTTACGGTTCAAAGCAGCACTCTCCATCTGCAGTTGTTTCCATAACCAAGTCCAAGAGAGCCTGTGAGCAGGAAGGAATTAGGTGCTCATGCAAAGTCCATTAAAGTCGAGGGGAATCTTTCCATTGACTTGAGAGTGTTTGGCTCCCGGCCCTGGGTATCGGGGTCTGCAGTGTGGGGTTTAGAGCAGGAAATGGGAGTGGGACTCTGCAGCTATTTCAGCATTTCTTACAGAGCAGAGCACAGAAGTTCTCCGTGCTCATTTCCCTGCATGTAAATTAAGAAGTGACTGCTCATCTGAGATCCAAGGCCCTGACTGACCATCTTTCTGTTCAGTTTAGGCACTTCTTCCATCCTTCCTGGGGTAGACGGACCTAACACCATAACAAGCTGGACTGTCCCTTTCCTACAGCCACAAGATGCCTTTATGGGTCCTGACATGTCAGTTCCTGGTGCATAAACCATGTACGACGGGTCAGTCCGAGAGACAAAAATACCGAAACCCAGAAGCTTCAGCAGGTGTGAAAAGCTTATTAATCCAAAGTTCAAATCTACATCAGTGATGAACCTCCTACTGGGATCTGGGTGAAATTTCACTCATTTCCTTTCTGCCTGTTCAGTTGCAGCCAACAGCCGTGCACAGGATTTGTCTTTTGATGGAGTGCAGGAGTATGCACCAAACCGACAAAAAAATCTGAGCTGCCTCCATTTCCACGCAAAGAAGCAGCGAGCTGATCTTCCTTGCTCGGGACTTAACCTCTAGAAACTGATGCTCTCCAAGGAGCATCTTCTCAAGCACCCCAAACTGCAAGCCCACGATGCACAAAGCACCCTGGGAAATATCACAGGCTCTTTTAAAATACAAGAACAAAGAGCCCACTTTCCTGATAATAAGAGCAGCGACTGTTCTCTGGGTTTGCAGAGAGACAGTCTGTCAGGTGAGTTTAGTGCAGTGCTGTACCAGGTACCGGTGTCTCCCAGTCAGAGGTGAAAGGCATTGGCACTTGGAAGACGCTGGTTCATTTTCTGCCTCAACCCCACACCCTCAACTTTGCTCACCACCATCGCTTCATTACCTCCACCTCCGGTGGTAAAAGCAGGGAGGATTTCTCCACTCCACATGCCATGAGAAAGGTTGTACCAGCAAGAGCAAAAAGAGGAGACTTCAACTTGTTTCTTGAGCTCCATGGGCTTTGCAGGAGGCAGCATCCAGCAGTTAGAGACACCATTCCCAATCCTCATCAGCAGCATGAGCCTGGGAGAGGAGCAAAGCTGTCAAGAATGAGTTATTCAAACCACAGGCTAAGGGAAAACCTCTGCCTCCTGGCAGATGCTCATGACTTGGGCTGGGTTTAGAAAAACAGAGGTGACCAAACCCTGCTTCAGCCTCCAGTGGGAAATAGAGACAAGACTATGCTAAGCTGTAAGAAACTTGATCCCAGAAAGAGGAGAAAGAAGGGTGGAGAAGGAAATGCATCCCAAACCAACTCTGCACAGCCAAGCTCTGCCAACAGACTTCTGGAGCCAGATAGGACAGAAACATCTAAAGAACCGATAGCTTTTGGTGGCTGCAAACTCACGTAGAGAGCGCCATGTTCAACAGGACAGTCTTGGAGCAGGGAGGGTCACTTTTCTAAGATGACTTGACAGCGATTTGACTCAAAAGCCACGTGTCAACTCAAAAATGACCTCTGCAGAGTGGTGCTCCGCAGGTTCCCTGTGCAGAAGCATCCATCCCCGTGCCCGGGCATCTCCGTTAGCCCGGAGGGAGATGCATCCACCCCACCAGGAGAAGTCAGGTGTGGCTCTTTGTTTCCAGTGGGATGCGGTTTTAGGAATCGAGCTTTGCTACCACCTGCTGCAAGTTCACCGGTTCAGTGGGACGCACTGCCAAATTCGACAGGAACTAGGGTCTCATTAGCGTGACTGAGGCTTTGGCAGAGGGAAGGCTTCTCAGCTTCCCTTTACAGGACGCGCCGAGAGATGCCGTGGCGGGAGTTCAAGGCAGGGTGGTGTGCACCGTTGCATTATGAAGTCTAGACAGCTCTGGAGCCCTGCAAGCCTGGAGAAGGCCTTTTCCCTGTCCTCGCCTGCTCTTCAAAGCCCAGCGGCATTCCTCAGCCGGGAGCGGTGCAGGGAGATATTTCATTTCCTTGCTCAAACAGGCCCTTTTGCACTATTGTCTCCTTCAAAACCTCCACCTCCAAAGCTCTGCCTGGAAGATGGGTGGCGGCCAGCACTGCCGCACGCTCGCCAGCACGAACTCTCCTTTGGCCGAACGCTGCCAGGCTCCTCAGAGGAAGGAAGCAGGGAAGAATAATTATTTTTTTTTTTAAAAAGCTGCCTAATCTCCATGTTTTTATTCCTACCTGGAATGAAAATGGCACCTTTGGAGCAATTCTTGGAATATCTGCTTTCAACTAGTTTAATTCCTCCCTTTTCCTCACTAGGAGCTGAGTAGAGAAACCCACCTGCCTGAGACTTTGGTGCCTCCACAGACCTCCAAGCAGCACTCGCTCCCTTCTCCGTTAGAAGACGCCCAGCTGAAGAGTGTCCAAGCAGCTGTGTGCTCACCAATAGCTGCAGCCAGCATCAAAGGGAGCAGGAGACCTTTTGAACCTAAACCAAAGAAATTAAAATAGAAGTCATTTTAATCTATTGGAAGATTTCTGTTGGGTCTTAACAGCTACAGAACCACAGAATGTTAGGGGTTGGAAGGGACCTCCAAAGATCATTGAGTCCAACCCTCCTGCCAGAGCAGAACAAAACTAGAGCAGATCATGCAGAAATGCATCCAGACAGGGCTTGAAAGTCTCCAGAGAAGAAGACTCCACAACCTCTCTGGGGAGTCTGTTCCAGCTAAATGTACTTCTCTAGAGCTGAGGGGCAACTTGCACTTAGGTAGCATTTCAGTCGCTCCTGAAATACAACCTGAGGACAAGGCTGAGGGAAATGAGGCAGCACTTTCCCCACCTGTGGCCAGAAATGGGGATGACATCAGGGTGATGCCTCCCCACCTTTAACTGTTCAAACTGTGGCAGGGTCTGGTGACAAGGACTCAGTCATTCAGCAGCGATTCGAAGGGAAAAAATTAGGATCAAATGATGATCCTTTAGAATTTGCCAGGCTGCCTCTGCCTGCACCCCAAGCACGTACACTCTTTCCTTAAGTGGATTGATAAGCTCTCTGAATCAGTACGAACACACACCAGATGCTGGGGAATCATCTCCCGCTTATGGCAATTACGAGGATGTCCCAGAATCCAATAAAGCAACTGAGAAGATGAGCATCTGGTGGTGGCTGTCAGGCCCTGACACAGCGAGATAAATCTATGTAATAAAGAGGTGTGATTTTATTATTTTTTTTCCTGTTGTTGCTTGAGTCATATGCCATTTAGCACTGTATATGTGCGAGTCCTCCTCCCTTCGGGGGTTGTCCTCAGGAGGGGGTGAGCAGAGCATCCTTCCTCCAGCAGGATGCTCCCCCTTCACAGCCCTTTCTCTGCTGAGATCCAGCTACCACGTGCTGATCCATCAACCCCATCAGCATCACCCAGCCACGGCTCTTCAGAGCAAACTGTGCCAGGTGACCCTGCAGAGCCATCAAACAGCACCTCCAGCCAGAGAAATCAGAAATCACCAGGTGAGACCATCTCCCTCTCTCCGACCTTCTCCACTCCACGCTGCCGGCCAAGGGCAAAACTCCACAGCTTGAGATAAGAGAACTCGCCATGTGTTTGGATTTGTTAAAAGACGTACGAAGCGGTGAAGCAGTGAAGGTTACTTTCTAAATAAATCAGCTGGAAAATAACCGTCGTGCACAGGGAACACCGGATTACACCACAGCAACCCCACGGAGCACAAACACGTGGCTGAACAGCATTTAAAAAATACTTACTGGGTGATTCCTTGAAGTAATCGCCAGCAAATTTTAATCGCGTGAAAGGCAGCAGAGCTGAGCTATATTTAATAGAGGAAAGAAGATAAAAAGGTAATCTCCAAAGGTCTGATAATGCGGACTCTGCTTAGATATACTTCAGTACATCTTCATGCAGCAAATGCCAGCGTGGCTGCAAGGATGTTCTTCTCGGCTCGGACAGAGATTCAGGGAACTCATGGGTTTTAAGATCAGAAGCAGGCAGTAAAACATCTACCTGTGAGCTGATCTTCGCTGCAAGCCAGAATGTTTCACCCTATAACTGAACAGGGTTGGAGGTTTGATAATTTAGAGCTGTTTGCAGTGAGTGACACAGCAGCCCTTGCCCACAGGCCAGGGCCAGCCTATCTCCAGCCACTCTCCCTGCCAGGGTCCTTCTCCCAGGAAGGTTGATTTTTAATTCAGTCCCCCTCCTCACAACTTACTCCCATTTTCATTCCCAGAGCTTTCCCAGACAACACATAGAAAATAAGCTGAAAAAGAGAATAGCATGAAGAAAAGTTGGTGAGCAAAGTTGGGGACCATCAGTGCCAGCAAATGCCACCCATCTGGGACCATGTGCCCACCTTTGGAAGCCCCAGCAATCACGGTGTGCATCAGCCCAGGTTCCCAACCATCCCACCCTGCTGAAACGCATCCTGCCAGGAAGACTTCCAGAAGACCACCTCAACATGCAGAAAAACTTCTTCACTGTGAGAGTGACAGAGCCCTGGAACAGGCTGCCCAGAGAGGTTGTGGAGTCTCCTTCTCTACAGACTTTCAAGACCTGTCTGGATCTGTTCCTGTGTGGCCTGCCCTGGATGTTCCTGCACTGGCAGGGGGGTCGGACTCGATCTCCAGAGGCCCCTTCCAACCCCTACCATTCCATGATTCTATAATAAGACCTCCAGACTCAGCCATCCTTGGAGAATCTCCTTTTCATTCCATTTTCCTTTGGGCTTTTCCTAAAGGAGAACTTTTTCTCCACATAATTTCCCCACAAATATCTGAAAAGAAACATGACCAGCATCTACTGTAGCAGCAGCATCCATTTAAAAAGTATTGAGCAGAGCCAAAGTCACACAATAAACTTCCAGTGTCACTTACAACGTTGACATTTAAATAATTTTAAGAGTCAATTTTTATGTAAATTTGTGCTTATTGTTTACTTTTGGTAAGATTAAAATGCTTGGCATCAGCTCCAGGTCTTCAGGACTGTGGATTCAATTTGCAGAAGGTACCTGGGAGAGAGAGGGACGTTTTTCCTAGTGAATAATACTCTTGCCTGAAACAGCTTCAAGGTTACGAAACTATCACTCTGGATCCTGGCTCATGTGAAAGCCAAAGTTTAAAAAAATAAAATAATAAAATCCATTCAGAGTCAAATTCACCTTATTCCTTTCAAGAAGCTGTTGCTTTTCTTAAACTGTTGTTAAACTTCAATCCTTTCTCTGTTTGAGATCTGCCCGTTTCTTTGTGTACCCAGTACCTGGGCTAACAAGTTGCCCTTCTACTACCTAGGAGCTTCCACAGCACAGTGTTACAACTAGATTAACTACACAAAACGCACTTTTAAATCCCCCATTAGGGGGGCATGGAAAATGTGCTTTAAAGAATGAATTTAATGACTTAGGATAAAATTTAGAGCGCCCGCAATATTTGACTTTAAAAGCCTTGTGCAAATATTTATCCAATTACTGCACCAAGTCCCATTGCAGGGAACACAGTTCAGGTATTTTGGCTCCTGTTTTTCAGAAAGTAAATCTCTGATGGAGATTTCCTAAGTGTCTGATGCAAACTACTGGCAGCAGCACCAGCTGCAAGGCTGGGCAGAGAAAGGCACTGTGCTTTTGGGGGCCAAAACGATCCAACCGTGGAAGTCCGGGGTTCAGCATGGCCAATCCTGCTCCTCCCAGGAGCCCCCAGCTTATTGAAACCCAACCACTTCATCTGGTTGAGGGATCTCTACAGTATCTAATAAAATACAGCGTTAACATCGCCCATGACCGCAGAGCGAGGCTGCCGTGAGGTGTTTTTACCCAGGGAGGGTACGGGGCTGCGAAGTGCTGAACAACAGGAAAGCGTTTGACTTGGATCAGACCAAACCCAGAGAGTATCAACCTTGCAATTAGCTATCATTAGGAATCCACTCTGGCAGTGCCCCCCGAGGCAGGATCCGTGCACACCCACACGCACCCGGGTGCTCAGCCAACGCTGGTGGAGAAACCTGTCATGACCACCTCTCCCAGGGTTGGCCCATGTGCTCTCCGTGGGTCCCTGTACCCAACCAGGTGCAGGAGCTGACCCTACACCGGGGCATACACGGGATCACGTAGATCCTGAGCAAGGAAATGGTTTGTACCACGGAGTCAGACCTCGTATCTTTACAAGTAACCCTCTCAACCACCCTACTCCCTTCTCAACTGCCCAAGTGATCATCCCCTGGCCAGCCACACCAAATCTCGGGCCCAAAATCCCCCTGGATAAGCACATAGAGGTTTGTGGGTTTGGGGTTTTCTTTAATGTGTTTTTCTGCACTGTAGCTTTTCCATCTTTAATAAGAGAAGAAAACCTGCTGATGTCAGATCTCCTGGTGAGCAAAAATGACTTAATTCCCCAGCCTCCCACTCCAGACATCTTCAGCCCTTTCCCTCCACCATCACTCAAATACCAACAAGCTCCTACCCAACAACTTAGACATGGCCAAACCCAGTGCTATTTTTGCATCGCTAATGCCCCTCAGAGCCTGTGCCAGCTCTCAGAATGACATCCAGGATATAAGGGGAGAAGCTCAGTCCAGGCAAAGAAAAACTCAGTTGTCACCTTATTTTCAAGGAGATTTTGCACTTGTGACTCCCTGGCAGTTAAGATGCGTTCTAAAATCTCCCTACTTAACTGTGTCTCCAGCTAAAGCTAAACATTGCCAGATGAGCAAAACACCCCAGAGCTTAGGAGATCTTGGTACTTAGGGCCCTAGGAAAATGACAGCAACCTCAGCTATAATTATTGCCCTGTAATCTGCATGTCATGAATAACTGCGTAACCCAGCAATAGCTGCAATCACCGCACGCAGCTATTTGCTCTTTGCATTGAAATGAACCGGTGGGGAAGATGGACAGCAATTGAGTGCTGTGGAAATATTCAGTCATCTGCAATCTCTTTCTGTCAACAATTTTCCTAGAGGAAAGGAGCACTCTGCCTTGCCCCTCTGAGCTACCATCTGCACACTCCGCAAAGCACCCATCGGCCCCAGGGAGAGATGAAGAATGGGAAGAAAGGTGGGTAATTTGGGAAAGGCCAAACAGACTTTAACCATAACTAAAATTGAGGCTTTTCTCTTGCTGTTCTTTGAGCCATTTGCTTCACAGATGTCCCTTTGGCAGGGAGCTCATTTTCTGTTAGTGCAAGAGAGTCACCAATTCCCCTCATTTTACATCTTATGGGTAAAAAAAAAAAAAACAAAAACAACAAAAACCCCAAACCTCAACATTACTGTTGACTTGCAGCAAAGTAAGAAAACAGGAAGCAAAGCTGACAAGCAGCTAAGGCCCAAATAGTTCAAGCTGCTTTGATGGCAAGAAAGCTGGAGGAGCTGACAGGCAACCAGTCTGGATGTCAATCCCCCTGATCCAGCAAACACATCTATTCTGGCACCATTAGGAACGAAGCAGTTGATCTCTTGAGGTCCCTCCCAGCTCCTCCATTTGTTTGGGTTTTATTTTTCAGATTTATGCTGCATTTATTGCAGAATAAGCTCTTTAATAAATTCTTGTGGCGTAGCTCCCTACACGAGCATTCTGTTCCAAAATCATTACTTTTATTACTGAATACTATGTCTGCAAGGAGAGTTCCCCCAGAAGAGTTATTGCCAAACAGCCCGTTCCCATCAGCCAGCCGCTGAGCCAAGGTTAAGATGACCCTGGTGAGCAGCAGAGATTCATACAGTCAGGAGAGGGGAAAAACATGAATATAAACACCAAAATAAAAAAGGATAAAAGAAAAAAAGCTCAGGAAAAGCTGCACAGAGATGTGGTGGCTGGGAAGAGGAAGGCTCTTCACCAACTCACACGCACCCATAGCATCCTTCCCCAATGGCAAGCAGCAGAGTGCTGCTGCTCCGTAGTTTGCTTTTGATCATCCCAATTTACTGGTGCTTTTTAATTAACAATTTTAATTGGGGGTTGAAGTTGAAAGGGGTTTCGTCCCTCCCCTCAGTATAACAAACAATACTGAGGAACAGTTTGTGACTGAGAAGTTCTGTCCCTTTTCTTCCCTTTGCAGTTTTGAAACATGAGGGCATTTCCAAAAAACCACAATGTATAGAGAGGTGCTGGAAGAAAACACTAAATTATTATTTTTTTTATTTATTATTACTATTACCAGGCATAGGCTTGCCTTTTGCATCTTGTCACTAAGCCCCAACCCAAACAAGTGCATGGTTGACTTCAGGCTGAAGTCTGGGGCACTCAGCTCTGCTCCCCAGCCTGCTTCCACGTGCAGCCACAGAGGAGGGCTGAAGCATTTTGGAGTTCCAGGGCTCCAGAACCTCCTACCCTTACTCCCCTCCTGCTGTGCCAGTGCCATTGCTTTGGCAGAGATGACCCCACTGATAGAGCAGCCACAAGCAAAGTGCCCGCACAGCCCTGAGGTCATGGCTGGTTTTCACCCTTTTTCTTCTTAAGCTTTTAGGGAAGGGCCAGGGAGCCACCATCTCCTCCATCATTCCCCTCCATCTCCCTCTGCAGAGCCCTTTTCACCTGAAAACACACAAACCCAAGACATCTCCATCTCACGACTAATCCCTTGGCACTTCCAATGCCCTCCAAGGTCCTTCTCAAATCCATGATCTCACCTATAACAATGTGTCCCCAGGATAAAGGAAAAGCATCCACCCATACCTGGTTTCACAGCATCACTTTACCTTCCTACTAAAAAACAGCCATAATTTTACAGCCTGTCTGCCTGTGGTTTTCACTGGGACAGTCGTAACAGCAAAGGGCAGCCAGGATTGTAGAGTTGCCTCTAAATAATTTAAAGCACTCTTCTGTAGACAAAAAGGAGTCAGCCAACCTCCTCCATGGAGGGACACCATATACAAACTATGGTTAACTCATGAGATAACTTATTATCTACTGAGAAATTAATGCTTTTGTTTTGGGGTTTGTTTTAGAATATATACTCTTGAGGATAAAGGTGTTCCTGTTGTTATCACAGCCTACCATGCCCTCCCCCCCCCCAAAAAAAAAAAAAAAAAAAAAAATATGGCCTTTTAATTTTTCGGGCTGGGTAAAGGGGTACCGTGGTGGGGGTGCAGGGGGCGGACGGACGAAGACGCCGCCATTTTTCTCTGTTCTGTGAACGACCCTTGTCCCATCCACCAACATGCTTTTAAATTATGATATAAGGGAGATCTACACCAGCCCTCGGTGGTTTTACTGAGAAACTGCTGGGCAGATGAGCTATTGGAAAGTTTGGGAAATGTTGCAGCAGCTTCAAACCCTCTGCCCTGGCTTTGGGTGCCTGGTCCAGCCAGCAGCCTCCTCTCAGCCCGTCTGCTTGGTTTCCACTGCGCTGTCTGCTAACAATAGGGGGGAAAAAAAAAGAAATAATAATAAAAGCTCCTCTCTTTGAAAGCCATTAAAATAATAATAATAATAAAAACCCTCTGCAAACAATCTGCATTTTATCTTAACAGCCCTAAAGCCTCCACTGGTGTCCAAAAACGCTTGCACTCAGCAAGGCTTGAAGAATATCCTTTTCGAATCAGCGACCAGCTTCTCCACCGAGCCCATTACACAGTTAACTACCAATAAAAGCAATTCAGCAAACGAAATGCTGATTAAGGGCCCCGCATCTCTCGCCGGGAAGAACGGCGGCTGGCTGTTGTTTAACCTTTAACGAGGCAGACGCGCTCTTCCCGTCCCCCTCGGCCGCTGCGACGACAGCCAGCGAGATCCGGCTGTCAGAGACGACTGTTTGGCTTTTGCTATCTTGGAAATCAGATCTCACGAACTCCACACAAGCTGAGTCACCGGCCGGATGGCCCCAAACCCCCCCGGTGTTGCTTCAGAGGTCAGCGCCGGTTCCCAGTCCGCCCCAGCACGGCCAAGACAAACAGCCCCGCGTCGCCCGCTCTGCGGGTGTACAGGCAACCCTGGGTTGTGTGTGGGTCACCACCACCTTTCCCCAGGAGCTCTGCTCGTTACCTTTTTTGGGGCTCCAGGGGTTGGTGTCCATCAGTCTTCAGATGGGGGACTCATCAGACCTCAGATGGGGGAGCGCAGCCAGAGCCTTCTCAAACAGCATGCACTTGGACAAGGGTTTCATGACTTGCTCACCACTCTGGAACAGGTCTGGTGTCTGGACCTTCATGAGAAGCTGTCATGGCCACTCAAGCCTTTGCTCTAAGCACACACTGGCTTCAGAAACACTTAGAGGAGAAAACTGTAGGGAGAAAAGAAAGTTGCACTGGAGGACACAACCCAGAAACATCCCTAGCACGCAACAGCTGCTCTCTTGGACCACGAAGGTGTTTTCATCTTGTTTGTGCTTAGCAATGCAAAAAGTTAATTGCCAAGTAGGATAAGAACTGCCCAGCCTCCTGAGCCCAGAGCTTGCTGGGGCCAAGGGGCTGAGCCTGGAAGACCAGCCAAGAGAGGTAGATGGGAGGAGAAAAATGAAACCACATGCTGATGGGAGCTGCTGCCAGGGCCAAGCAGGTTGGACAGGAAAGTGTTAAGATGTGTCATGCCTGGGGCATCTTTCACCTTCTATCTTCCCCATCCCGCAGCAGAGGAGGCTTCAGACCTCATTCCCACTTTGCACGTTTCTAAACGTGCTTCCTTTTATACTCTATAATTGCGTTTTTGTACCAAAAAAAATCCTCGGGAGTGAACAGGTTTCCTCTCTCAAAAGATTAATCTCCAATGCAAGTGGAGAGGCACTAATTGCCCTATCAGGGTCTCCAGGGCTTTTCTCCGTATTGTTAGCTAACAAAAATGTGTTCTTAATTTAAGCACTTAGCCCAAATATTTCATTTTTAATTACAAGCTGAGGCAGAGCCCGAGACATCCCAGAGCAACAGCGAGCTCTTCCCACACCAAACCAGTACAGCAGAAACCAGGAAGGGATTTCACACCCTGGTGCTGAAAAAAAACCCCTCAAGCCCTGTGGGTGGGTTCAGACAGAGGGGACCCCACCAAACACCCTGAGAGAGGTTTCACCCATCCCCTGCTCCAAGAAACAAACCCAGGCCCTGCAAGAGCTGCAGACAAGCTGGGAGAAGACACGCTTTGGAGACAACCCCCAATCCAACCTCCCCAGATGCTCCCAGGCAGTACTTTTATAGGCAGCACCACTCCCTGATTTGCCCCTTCCTGACCACTCCTGCTGGATGGGAGGGGTCCCAGGCCATGGCTCCTCCCCCTCCCCACCCCAGGGGCATGGGCTGAGACCCCTGCCCACCATCCCTGCCTGCAGTCCCTGCCTGCACTGCTGGTTCTTCACAGCTGGCAAAGGGAGATCCTCTGCTCTGAAGGCTTCGGGTCCAGCAGCTGGTCTGGGAGAAGGCACTTGGCCCTGAGAGCAATGGGGAAAGGGGGGGATGAAACCCCACCAGGGTCTCGGGCACCTCCCTGAGTGCAGCGTCCAGCACATCTGTGCTCTATCTGGGGGCCTCACTTGCCAAAAATCTGTGTTGGATGCAATCACTGAGCATCCGATGCAGGGCAGGAGCCTGAGCTGGCAGCGGCACCTCCTGAATCCCATTATGGGTGGAAAGGGCATGTGAGAGGAGGGCGGTGGAGGTGGCTGGCTCTGGAGGGGTTCCCATGGGGTTCTGATGGGGGCCCACAGCCAAAGCCCCATGGAGGAGGGCAGGAGGGAGCAGCCAGCCATGCAGTGACAGCCCAGCAAGCCCCTGCCACAGAGTCATGTGGCAGCCAAAACCATCTGCATCGTGGGGTCAGGGGAACAGCAGAGACCTCAGACACGAACTCACATTCCAGAAGAGCTGCACATCAGGCTGGTTTTTCCCTCGGAGGGTCTGAGCTGTAGGCTTTGCTTCTATTTCCAGCCCTGTGCTAATGCATCCCAAGGCTCCATTGCTCCGTGTGGGTTTTTCTCCCTCCTTACCAGGGATCCAAACTGGAATCACCTTATTGAAGCAGCTCTGTGTGCAGAGCAAACCCTTTTCTCCTCCACACCATGGGCTCTCCATCCCCCTTCACACCCCTGTCCCCCCAGACCACAGTTGCTGCCAGCACAGAGCAGCTCCAGTGTGTAAGGAGGGAGAAGCCGGACCTGGTGCTCTGAGCCCAGACTGGACCAGCTGGACTGGGAACAGGACCGGAGCCGTGGGATGTCTGTGCCGTGATGTGCTCAGATGCATCGTGACAGTGAAGCAGCAAACACAGTTGGCTCCTTCAGTTCGTATTTCTATTTTCTTTATAATGTTGTGTAGCTGCCTTGGCATTTAATCCTTGTAATTAACGAGAGTGAAAAAGGAATAGTTCTCATCTCCTTCTCCCTTTTACAAACATTATAATCTGCAGGGTGGGACTGGGTCAGTTCTGAACCATTTCAAGTAGAGTAAAAAAAGACAAAAAGCAGCAGACAGACCCATTTACCTTTTGGCAAGTAAGAGGCGTCTCTAAGGAAGATGACTTTAAAATCAGTAACGTGTGAAAGAATTCAAATTGCATGCTTACATCTCCAAATATTTGAAGTCACGTGCCTGGAAAAACAAGAGGAATATCTTTTGTTTATTAAACAATGACTTTGAAAATGACCTGGCCGCCTCCTATCTGAAATCCAAAGGAAGTCTTTCCTAACGCGAGATGTCATCATACATTTATTTAAAGCTTTAATGATATGTTTTGGGACATCATCTACGCCTGGATATTTCTCCGTTGCAGTTGTCTGGAAGAGGGAGCCTTTTTTTTTTTTTTTCCTCCCTCTTCTTTTTTTTTTTTTTTTTTTAATCTTAAAATAGTAAATGAGGCCAATTATCTCATGGCAATTCCAAATGATAATTTGATTCCGCTTTCGCTGTCAGTGTCCTATCAAAGCAGATTTTGCAGGTTAATTTTAGGAACACGTCCACCCGTTCCAGGCTGCTCGGCTGAGCCCTGCTGAGACTCGGGGTGGGAGGCAGAGTGGCCATTCCAGTCTGGGCACCACAGCAACTGCACAGAGCAGCTACAGCCCGAACCAAGAAACCCAAACATGGTGAGGTACTGAGGGATGTGTGTGGAATGGAGAGGAGCTCCAAGGGGGAATCTCCAAGCCCCAGCTGAATGGGGAAGCAGCGCTGGGCTGGTGGCCGTGCTGGCAAAGCTCAGGTAGCTGCTGGTGTTGCGGGACCGTTGCTGAGATGTCCTAAATAATAATCATAGAATCATGGAATGGTAGGGGTTGGAAGGGACCTCTGGAGATCATCGAGTCCAACCCTCCTGCCACTGCAGGGACACCTAGGGCAGGCCACACAGGAACAGATCCAGGTGGGTCTTGAAAGTGTCTCGAGAAGGAGACTCCACAACCTCTCTGGGCAGCCTGTTCCAGGCTCTGTCACCCTCACAGTGAAGAAGTTTTTCCTTGTTGCTGCCATTACCTCTTGTCCTATCCCAGGGCACCACTGAAAAGAGCCTGGCCCCTTCTGCTTGACACCCACCCTGCAGATATTTGTAAACATTCATAAGATCCCCTCTCAGGCTTCTCTTTTCCAGGCTAAACAGGGCTCTCAGCCTTTCCTCATCAGAGAGATGTTCCAGTCCCTTCAGCATTTTTGTAGCCTCTGTTGGACTCCCTCTAGTATTTCCCTCTCCCTTCTGAACTGGGGAGACCAGAACTTAACACAATACTCTAAACGTGGTCTCACTAGTGCAGAGTAGAGGGGGAGGAGAACCTCCCTCGACCTGCTGGCCACACTCTTCTTTGTGCACCCCAGAATACCATTGGCCTTCCTGGCCAGAAGGGCCCATTGCTGTCCCATGGATAATTTATTGTCCACCAGGACACCAAGGTCCCTCTCCATGGGGCTGCTATCCAGTGGGCCTACCTGTACCAGTACCTGCTGTTGTTCCTCCCCAGGTGGAGGACTCTACACTTACCCTTGTTGAACTTGGTTAGGTTTGCCTTTGCCCAGCTCTCCAGCCTGTCCAGGTCACGCTGGATGGCAGCACAGCTCTGGTGTATCAGCCACTCCTCCCAGTTTAGTAGCATCAGCAAACTTGCTGAGGGTCCACTCCATCCCTTCATCCAGGTCATTGATGAAGATGTTGAATAAGACTGGACCCAGAACTGACCCCTGGGAATGAGAAGAGGGGTTCTGTACCCCAGCATCCCAGGAGCCGGCAGTCACTAACGCTTCGGGAAGGGCCATAGCGCTTCAATTTCTTACAGGTTAACGGGATTGATTTATTATTTTCTGTTTCTTCTTAATTAGCCTCGTTAAAAAAAGAAACAATCTTCCCGTGGAGCATGCAAATAGCACAAAGACACGGGCCCGGCTGCTGTTTTGTTCCTGTTGCATTTGTTCAGAATTAGCGTGGCAAACCAGGAAAGATTTAATAATGGTTTCTGGGAGAGATTAGCAACGGGGAAACGGCTCAGGGAGGATTAAGCGCAGAGCAAGTATTAGCCAGTTTTTTGACGGAGTGTTTGCCAGAAGTTGCTCTTTAAGTTTAAAGTGAGACGGCGAGTGCCTTTCGGAGGGCCGACAGCCTCTGAGCAGCTTGGTGATCGACTTGGGGTTGGTGAATTCCAGAGTTCATTAACTTCAGCTGCTTAATCTCAGCATTTAAAAAAAAAAAAATAATTAAAGAAAAAAAAAAAGGAAAAAAAAAAGAAAAAAGAGGAATCTTCTTGCTAGTCCCAGGCCATTGCTTATTATCAGGCTTACGATGATGCTAGCCTGGGGAAGCTGCCAAGATGCCCGGCCCGTGGAAGGTCTGAAGACTGTGGGGCATCCCCACGCAGTGCGTGATGCTGCAGCACAACACCCCTTTGCTATCTTCTAAGCAACGTGGCGAGAGGCCTAGTGATCAGTTTTCCCCTCTTTACACCCCATTTTACATCTCGAAAGCTTCTTTTCCCCTTTGGTATCAGGAGGCTCAGGTCTGAAGCTGGTGGAAGCCCTTCTCAGCCTGCAGACCCTAACTGATCACCTCTGAGCAGAGCCCCTGACCTTCCAGCACTCCCCAGGCCCTTCCAGTACTGTCAGGAGCCTAAAATCCTCCCCCTTGATACCTCACATTTGGCTTAGAGCAGAAAGGAATCTGAATGTAATCATTACACCAGTTTCATCCCCATGTGGCACAGAAGCGTGGGCACAGCTGGTGTCCCCAGGCAGGAGCAGAGCAGCGTGGGCAGCATATCATTTGCCCCCACTGGTCCTCACTGGCCTGTAGTAGCACCAGTTTGTCCTTAGGATTTTTCTAACGTACTGTGGAAAACACGTAAAACTTTATCTTACAGGAAAAAAGCCTCAGGGCAAGCCCATCAAACCTTAAACCCGAACTCTTCAAATATCACAAGATGGAGCAATTTGGCAATTACATTTCTAAATGAGAGCATGAACTAGCCCTCATCTTCCAAAGACGAAGAGATGTGCTCCAGGTCCCTCCAGCCACAAGCCAGGTCAGCCCAAGGGACCATCTTCTTGCTCCTTCTTAGCGAAAGGTGCTTCCCAGGCTCTGGGACAGATGCTCAACCAACAGCTCCGCTGATGCCTGTGTTTGCACAGCCCAAACCCCCCAGTCCCAGCACACTTCCCAGAGCTCCTTTCACGGTGCTGCCTGCAAGACTGAACTCTGCTCCAGCCAGCTGAAAACATAATTGACTTTTCCCTCTTTCTGCAGTTTATTTTTTGTTCTCTCTTCAGCAGAGTGTCAGAGCCAGGCTAGTCTAGTCACGCTCCCTTTGTTTACAGCCAGCTTCTCCTCTGTTTCCCACCCTTGGCCTGGTGCTCCTCAACCTGTTCCTTGCTGGGCTCTCCACGCCGCTTGCAGCAGGAGTCTCCTCCACGATGAGCTCGATGAGTCCCAGCCCAAGCCCATCCCCACCGCCAAGCCTCTCCGAGGAAACTGCAGGGAGGAGTTTCCTCAACTGTTTTCTTTGGGAAGTAAGAAAATAAAACCAGAGAATGAACGATGCGTC
>WTSP01014499.1:0-14297 GCA_025331215.1 Actenoides lindsayi | reverse complement strand
ATAATATGATCTTTTGGTAATAACCATGTCCATAATCCTCACCATTTGGAGTTCTAAAATCTGGTGTAGTCAGGTTATGAGCTGTCCCCAGTACCACCTCTCTCCCTCTGCGCGCACGCTGGGGGCTGCACGCTAGGGCAGTACTCGGGCCAAGCTGCTGCCCGAGCACGTTTTCGGTATGCTCAGCCTGCACATGGGCTGCAGCACACGATAGATTCAGCTGAGGGAAGCAGGCTGGATCCTGCACCAGCGAAGGCATTTCAAGCTTTTGCTTGCACTTTCCACCCTGGGCGAAACAAGGTGCCCCACAGCAAGCAGCTTGTGCCGTGGGATCCCCTCTGGGAACTGCTGCTGCTCAGATTACAAAGGATAGCAAAGACTGAGCCAAAATTCTGGAACAGGTAAGACGTGTAATTACAGACCCAGACTCTGCTGTAGCCCAGGGATGGCTCAGGACCAAGTGACGAAATCTAGTCTGAGACTCCATCATCTGAACTTTGTCTCAGGAGAAACACACCACAAGGACAGGGCCCCCCTTTCTCAAGAGCTGCTTCAGAGTGCCTGCATGGGGGAAGGACACACAGCCCAGAAACTCAGGTGTGAGTTTTAGGGGGGCACAGACAAAACTACTGTTGCTCAGCTCACCCAAGTCCTTACAACGGGCAGTGTGAACCCACCAGGACGGTGAGGCAATGTTCCCAAAGCTGCTTAAAACACAGCATACAAGTATCTTTGCAGCATGCCTCAGGTTTTAACGAGCTCTTACTTAACTGGCCTGATTTCATCATGGCTGGAGTTGACGGATCTGCTGTACAGACAGCAAGGCTCTGAGGAGTCCAGGTCGATCCTGCTCCCGATGGCTTCGCTCTGATGGCAGAGCTGGCCCTGCTCACAGGCGTTCTGCAACACCTTGCCATCACCTGCATGCTCACAAGCTCCAGTGCTTTTCTGCAGATGGAGCTGGCTGTGGTTTGAAAACTCCCAGCTCTCACTGTTGCTGCAGGGAGAAACCAGCAGAGACAGAAATTACTGACACAGCAGCGGGCAGCACTATTTCCTCATCTGGGCCAGTTAACCAATGCCAAGCACAGCCAACGTCACAGCCACCAACACTGCGCACAGCCAACGTCACAGCCACCAATGCTGAGCACAGCCAACGTCACAGCCACCAACGCTGAGCACAGCCAACGTCACATATCAGGCAGAATAAGGAAGAGCCCCTATAATGGGACATAACATAGCACACTTAACACCTTTAGCTCTCACCCCAGAAAGTGATCTTTTGCAAAGGTCGGTTTGTTTTGGTTTTTTTTCTAGTGAGCAGCACCCAGGAGCATTCAGAGCCTCAAAACATGGCAAGCAAGGCCCACTGCATGGCACCCGCTGCCAGGAGACTAAGGCAAAAGCAGGAACGGAGGCCCGGCTGTTGTTGCAGAGGATGAAGGAGAATGAGATCTGCTACAACCACTCCCCTGCAGAAAAGCCTGTCCTTTTCTCCAACAACCCCCTTGCAGCCCCCACAGCTGTTAATACCCACTGTATAGCAAGGCACCCCTAACGGAGCTGCCGGTAGAGCACACGCCTGCCGCAACACGCTGCGCACAGAAGGGCAAGAACACAGCGAAGCTGAGAACAGAGTGGCAAAAATAAAAAGGGCTATCGAAATTTCAACCGTTAGCAGAGTTCTGCAGAATGAACCGCGCTACCAAAGGCTGGCAGAGCTTGTTCCTCCATACTGTAAGCTGACTTACAAGGACCAGGAGCAGGCACGGGTGTGGCAGCACCAGAGGATGAGAGACCAGGGCAGTTCAGCTGCGTGAGGAAAGATGACAGGCACACACGTGGGTGCTTCCACCTAAAGCACTGCTGATAAAACGTTCCACAAAGTACTGCCGTGGACTGTAGCCCTTATTTTAGGTGGTCGGATCCAGAAGAGCAAGAAACCTTTCAGCCTGCAGTCCCACTCAATCGGCGTGGCAGTCGGAATGAGCAGCAGTTCAGGATGGGGAAAAAGGAAAAAGAAGCAACTGCAATTCTTTTCTTTTTTATTAGCAAATGGACTGTATCTGGACATCTGGAGGAAATCAGCCCTTTCCAACATTAACTCAAATGTCGTTGTCAATTCCTTGCACCACTCCCACACTTCAGTCTTTGTCTCTCATACAGCCAGAACCTTTGGGTAAACGAAGAGCACGGAAATACAAAAAAAAAATTACAATATATACAGGTTTCCCCCCAACCAAACGGACTGAGATTTTTGGAGATTAGCAACGCTTTGTTCATTTGACTTCACAAGTAATATCAAAACATCTCCAGCTTTAAAATAAAAAAATACTACAATATTCACAATATAAAACTTAAATACATTTTTTTCTTTTAAAATTAAAGAACAGCTAATAGCTATCAATTTATCACGGCTGTCTCTCAACAGCAGCTCTGCTGATGAAGCACTGAGAATTTAAGGTTCACCAAGAGACATTCACATTCTGCACTGCTCCTGATCAGAGTTAAGATGCTGCCATGCTCACGAGACAGTGCTACTGGAGACTTATCCAGCAGCCCAACTCCAATACTGACAGGATACAGCAAAGTCACGGAACAAGGCAAAGACCCACAGGGAGTGGGGCTGCCCACTGCCTGGGAGCAGAACTGCAGGTCCACACACCACCATCACAGGCAGGTCTGATCTAGCTGTCCACATTCCCAGCTCTTCAGCTCACGGCTGGGCAAAGGGAGTGGGAATGACTAAGAAGTACGTGAGGCTCCCTCTCCTCGGCTACTGCAGCCCTGCTAACGTACTCCTGTGACCTTTAAACAGTCACTGAATAAAGCGAGTGGAGAGAAAAAGCTGATGGGTCTGTCTCCTCTGCAGAGTGCAATGGAACCCCAGCACGGGGGGCTCTGCCCCACCGTGCTGAGGGTGCAAGCTTCACACCAACCGGGCAGACAAGGGAGCAAGAACCTACAAGGGAAAAATTCAGTCCACCCTTATGCAATCTCATCCACAACAAAAGAGATCATTAAGTGTGCTTGAAAGGCAAGAGAATCACATTTTGCCTGGAAATCTGGATTCTGAGATGGAATCCAGGTCTGGTTATTTCATTTTCACTTCACGATACAAAGGAAGCAGAAACCAGGACAAACAACAGCTACAGTATTTATCTCTTTGGTAACGCCTGTAAAAGAGTCTCTAAGCAATGGATGCATCACAGAGGCCTGATAAGGTCCTGTAGAAGTTTCATAGGTTGAAAAAAAAAACAACCTGGGGCGTGAACTGGGAAAATGCCCAAAATGAAGCAGGGCCTGTGGGGGGGCAAGAAAGGCTGCCCAGGAATTGGATCCCCCAGATTCCTGCTCCAGCCACACAACAGGGCCTCAGTGAAAGCTGATCCCAGATAGACAAGTGGAATCGATAATCTCCAAGTACAGACAGAAGGTCTGCAGTGCATTTCAGGGTATCTGTTTAAGGCAAAGCTGGGTGAATATTAGCTGAGGAGACAGGCAGGCTTGGCAAATAGTCTGCAGGTGGGCCAAGCAGCTGCTGTATACTTTCACAGTCTACTGGCTCCACGGGTCAGCTTAAAGAAGATTTGGATACCATCACTTCTGGTCACACGCTACTTTTAAATCCAGCTCAGGTAAGCTGCAGCCTTCCTAGGAATGAAAACTACCTGTTATGTAAAATGCCTTTGTTTAGTTCCTTATAAATAAAGCTTCACATTCAAAGTCAGTTTCCATAACTAGCTCACCCCTCACACCGCCAAAAGATTCAGCTGATACAGCAGAGGCTGAAAAGGCAGCAAAGGACCCACCTACTCCTTCCAGCTGAAGACACAGTTTCCTCAGAACAGGCTGCAGACAGCCTTGAGGCAGAACAGCAAGACTTGCATTGCCGCATTTTGTATTTTACCTGTTTTTTGTCTTGAGTAACAGCATAAGCTGGTGAGCCAGTCAGCGTGGAGACCAGCAAAACAACGAACAAGAGGTTCTACCTACCTCTGCAATTTCCAACACGATAAAACAAGAGCACTGAACGAGAGTCTTATCCAAAATGATCTAATGCTGCCACGAAGAGCTGGTTCAGGGTTGAAATCTCAAGTACATGCTTGAAAACCTAGCTACACAGAGTCAGAAAACCACACTGCAGAAAGTATCCGCTACTGAGTCACCCCCATACAGCTGTCACTAAAGCAGCTTGCATGGAGCATACCAGAAATGTGCATTTGCCTTAAATTTCTGGAATGACAGCAACTAGCTGCACATAGTCTCCCCAGATGGAAGACTGTTGACAGCTGCTAATTGAAGGCTGCAGTAATCTTGAAGTCCACCACAAAAGGTGTATGTAACTGAAGCCTGCAAAGGACTGGGAGAAGAATAAGCTTCCTTCCAAACCAGTGATGGCATCCACCATGAGTAAAGAGTTTTTGGAAGTGGATCTCAGATAACTGCCAGGCCACAGATCCAACTCCAGAAAGTAAAGAGGCAGGAACTAACAGATCAGTAAGAAACAACCTGAAAATAATCATTCCTGCCTTCGTTTTGTGTAGTGCAGACCATAGCCTGGTTTCTAGAACTCTTCTGCCATTATACTGCTTGCTGCTCTGTAAAGGGTTAAATCCTGATCTTACTCAGTGACTGCATCCTTTCAGCTGAGATAAATAGACTCCCAGGCAAAAGAACCACTGGGAAATACATCTGCCATGCTGTGACAACAACATGCCTCCAACTAAGAGGACGGCTTAAGGTCAGCTTTCGCTTCCTCAGCCTTCTGCTTCTCTTGCTTTCTTGTCACCGCTGCTAAATTTGGTTCAAGGGCACTTGAGACTTTTAGTAGAAAAGGTTTTTTCCCTTCCATCAAAACCCAGAAGGATTACTATTTACTATGACCACGCAAAAGCAGAATCTGAATGTGAACTGGAAGTCAGTGTTATTTGAGTACCGCTACTCGAGAGCTGAGAAAATGAAACAGTCCAGATTTCCTGCTTAAGGGCACATCTCCATTTTGCCAGCAGCTGCAGCAAACAGCATACAGTTTATCATGCTTGAAAGCTGCACAAATACCCATTGGGGAAGAGAAATTACTCTCCTCTAAGATAAAACTTTTTGGTTGGAAAAAAGAAGATTTGAGAACCATTTTCTGGTTCCACCAAGAACCACTATTCCCTGTTTTACCTTTAGGAGCAAGGAAGTAAGTTGAAAGTTTACATGGAGAACAAATATTGACACGCTAGTTTGACCTAACAACTGAATTCTCTCTAAAACCTCATCCCTTATTCAGCTGTAGTACAACAAAGATTTCATTCATTTGGGATTGTTTTCCTGAAGTGACAAAAGAAAAAGCTGCCCCTAAATGTCATTTCAAGTGAACATCTTCATCTCCACCTGAGGGGTCTGGGGATAAGGGAAGACACCAAAACCAGCCCGATAATAATACTCATCCCTTTGGGCTTTTCCTCTTCCGAGCACTTTGCAAAGAAAAAGCCTCACCACATCCCTGTGAGGTAGGTCAGTAAGTATTATTCTATTCCCTTAGCGTAGATAAGGAAACTGAGGCAGAGAAGTTACTCTCCTGAAGGCCACTGCATGAGTCTGTCTCAGAGATGGAAGTGGAAGACAAGACTCCTTAGCTCTCAGAGAATTTCCCTTTCTCTCCCATATCTCCCCTCTTCCCCATGCAAGTCTTAATGGAGAAATGAGCAAGGCAGAAAGGGGCTACAGTGCCACATTTCTGACAAATAGCAGGACTCCTAAGTACTACTCCACGTACTCCAAAAAAGGATTATTAAATAGACAAGTACCTTCGACTCAATGGCAAAATGAGCTCACACATTATAAAGAAGCCAACGTACGATAACGAACCTAGCTTAATAAATAAGTAAAGACATGCAGCTGCAGCCGTGACTGGGTGCTGAGGGGTCCTCAGCTCAGGAAGGTCCCAGATGCCAAGGGGTGAGCCCACGTCACTCCTGCGACTCCACCGCCACTCCGACCAGCGCGTGTCTGATCGTGCGCCCGTGGAGTTTGTAGCCATCCTGAGTCACCAGCGCGATCGTGCCCGGCTGCACTCCCTCAGCTGGCACGTGGCAGACTATTTCGTGGTCATAGGGATCGTATTTGCCACCAACAGGGTTCATCTTCTGAAGGCCATGTTTGGCAAATACGCTCTGTAATTTGGCCTCTATGAGAGAGAGGCCTTCGTAGATTTTCTTGAAGGTTGGATTCGGATTGCTAGGCTCCGCTTCTCCCGCGGCGCTCTCAGCAGTTTTCTCCAAGATATCTGCTACCTCCACGAGGTCCCTGCAGAAACTCTGGATCCCTACAGGCACAAAGAAGCAAGAAGTAAACAAAGGGCAAGTCACAGAATGTAGAGAGCTTCAGCACCAATGACACAGCAGTTTGAGAGCACTTTTAAAGTTGCTAATTGATTTGAACTGTTACTTTAGTAAGAGCAGATGCTGTCTTCTGTACCCTGTAGCCAAAGCCTTAGTGTTACGTGAGTAGTAATCTATAGACTGCCCAAATCAAGATACATCCAGGAAATGTACATCTGAAAATGAAACCTCTCAAAACCAACAGTGCTGATTATCCCAGAACTCAACATAGCACAACGGGTAGAACCACAGGAAAAATACAGCAGCTACCAGAACTAACAAAGAACCTTCTGAGAACCAGGCACTGTGGAGAGTAACAGATTCTCAGAGATGGTGATGTTAGAGAGCAATAATTAAACAGCAGTTTCTTTCCCCTTCAGCTGCCTCTGTTGCTAAAGCTACAAATTCAGCTCACTTCACCGATGCTAAAATATTTCTTATAGAAGTTTTAAACACCTGACATAGGAATTGACACGCTTTGTCCCAGGCAGGATCTACCTCCTAAAAGCCAGAGCAGAGAGGCTGTTAACAGCCTATCAATATAGTAATGGAGATCACAATCTGATGACAGAGGTAAAAGCATGAAATGCACCCTGCCAGAGCCAATCCTCAGCATACAGAAGAGCCTGTTGTTTCAACCAGGTCAGCAGAACTACACTCAACTGCACTGGACCTATTTTATTAAAAAAAGAAATAAATCACAGAACAGTCACTGAGGTAAACCTGATAGGACACAGCTGGACACAGAGAAAAAACAGCGAGTACACCCGGACACCAAGAGTCCAGGCAAACATCCTGTCAGACTTTACAACGAACGAGGTCTGTTCTGGGGGAGAGAAAAGCTGTTGATCAGCACTTTACACTCGGGCAGGCTAGGCCACGGCAGTAACGCAGCAGCTCTGCCTCACTCTGCTTACCAAAGAGCTTGGCATCTTCCACAAACTTCTGCGTTCTCCTTCGGACATTCTCAGAGTCTGCCAAGGCTTTCCGGTATCGCTCCTGTAACCACAACAGCAAGGGGAGGCTTCACACAAAGAGGTAAAAGCCATTTCCTGACAGTCTGCAGTCCCTTAGAAACACTTTAAAAAGAGCCCACTTCACCTCAGAAGGTTGTGCTGAGCTCCTGAGTTTTCATTACGGGCAAACCCCAGTCCTTCTCCTGCTGATTAATCAGCACAACTGCAGCTCCCCCAGAAGATCCCAGTGAAGGCCAGATGTATCCAGGGTGCAGCTCAATTGAACCCAGTGTTGTCAGGCTGCTGCTTTTCACATGACTCACTGGGGCTATTCAGACACTCCTTTCTCTAGCAGGCAAGCTGGCGGTCTCAGCAACAGATCTACAAGCAGCTCATTTGTTGCTTGGTGCAGTTGTATTCTGAGGACAATTATCTCCAGAACTGCTCTGGTATTTAATCCTCTCCTCGGTCACATCTGCTCTTCAAAGTCCCTAGAACATAATCCCTACGATTTCTACCTTACTGCTGTCATTAAAGAGGACTTTCCTTCTGGACAGGATGGAGAGTTGGGCAGAGGGCACCCTAACGAAGTTCAAAAAGGGCAAGAGTAGACTCCTGCACTGGAGAGAAACAACCCCCTGCACCAGTGCAGGTGAGGGGCTGAACTGCTGTAAAGCAGCTCCAAGGAGTCATGGTGGACAACACATTAACCATGAGCCAGCAATGGACCCTTGTGGCCAAGAAAGCCAATGGCATCCTGGGGTGTATTAAGTGTGACCAGGAGGTGAAGGAAGGTTCTCCTTCCCCTCTACTCTGCCCTAGTGAGGTCACATCTGCAGTATTGTGTCCAGTTCTGGACTCCCCAGTTCAAGAGGGGCAGAGAACTACTGGAGAGAGTCCAACAGAGGGCTACAAAGATGATGAGGGGTCTGGAGCATCTCTCCTGTGAGGAAAGGCTGAGAGACTTGGGGCTGTTTAGTCTGGAAAAGACCAAGGGGATTTTACCAATGCTTATAAATACCTAAAGGGTGGTTTAGCAAGGGGATGGGGCCAGTCTCTTTTCAGTGGTGCACAGTGATAGGACAAGAGGCAATGAGCACAAACTGGAACATGGGAAGTTCCACCTAAACTTCAGGAAAAACTTCTTTACTGTGAGGCTGACAGAACCCTGGAACAGGCTGCCCAAAGAGGCTGTGATTTGGATACTTTCCAAACCTGCCTGGACATGTTTCTGTGCACCCTGCTCTGGGTGAAGCTGCTTTGGCAGTGGGGTTGGACTAGACAATCTCCAGCAGCCCCGTCCAACCCCTCCCATTCTGTGATTCTGTGTGACAGTCTGGATCTGGTGTGACACCATACGTGATGCTGGTCAGGACAAAGTTACAGCCATTCCCTCTGTGCAGTGCTGCGAAAGAATCGACCAGATCATCTTCAACATAGACTTTTGCCTGCTAGGAACACACTCTTGGTGTCTTGCTCCTAGGTACTACTGGCAGCCAGTGTTTTTGGGGGAGGCAGACTGTACTTTCACAGCACACCCTCTCACACGGAGCACAGCTGCTTTGGAGGCTGCCATGGGGGCATCATGTGTGTGTTACAGGGCTTACAGAAAAACCTGGGGCTGAAAAACAAAGTCGAGGGGATCAAACAGAAGACATCACGATGCTGCCAGCAGCACACTCACAGTTAAATCCCGGACTTGTTCTTCCAACTTGATGGCTTTGTGCTCTAAGGCACAGTCTGAAAGAGGATGCTTGGGCTCATCGCGGGGATCTTCCGGGCCACACTCATCTCCTGTACTTCTCTGCTGAGCTGCAGTGCTGAAAACACAGGGGGACCCCCTGAAATACAAACTAGTGAGAAAGGAGGAATGTTAAGTAACAAAAAGGTCAACAAGAATTCTAGTTTACTGTCATTGCTAAATGCAGACTCTCCTAAATAGGGTACATAGGATTCCAGATAAAATTTTAGCTCTTTACAGAAAATAGGGACAACTAGCACAGGAACACAAAGAGATGGATGTTTTAAAAATTTCTTTTACATCAGACTCCCATGTCACTACAGAGGCTGCAGATCACATACATACCTTGCAGAGTCAGATTTTCACAGGAAAGCAAATTGTGGGCTGCGAATTTGCTGACCTCCCCGTGCAGGTGATCAACACCAGATGAGACAAACTTCAGAAACATTTTTGCAAGGTAGTCTTGAAAAGGAGGCAGGCAGTATAAAGCTCTTTTCACAGTTGTTTTATAAAAGAACCCAAAGGTACGAGCAAAATTCAGTAAGATCTGCAAACCCGTGGTACTTAATAAGATAGGCAGGCAGAGCCCAGCCTGCTGCCCAAGGCTGTACAGTGACCAGAAAAGGGCAAGTCACACCAGCAGGGTGGCTGTGGATTTCTGTAGAGCAATTCAGCCAGCAAGGAAAGACATGGACATCTCCAACTGCTGACTAACGGAGGATCTAGTTCTTGGATGCTCTGACTCATTTGTTCTCCCAGGTGCAGACAGACATGTATTTGGTGTATTCAGTTTTCCTCCCACTGAGTGAAGAGGAGCAGAGTTTGAACCTTCTGCCAATCAGTTCTCCTCACAAAGCAGCAATCACTAGACTGTACCCAGCTTTCATGTCGACTGCACAAAGAACAGTGAAGAAGCCAAAGAGAACTATCAGAGACATGACCAAATTGTGTGCATCCCAAATATTCCAGAGCATTCTGCCAGGACCTTTGCAGACCCAGTAGCTGTGTTTGGGAAAGGGACTGAACATGCCCACTGAAAACTGTCCCTAATATTCTCCCACAGATCTAAGCACTTAAGTGTTTTTATCTCCACTGGCAATGAAAAGTCACAAAGACAAAAAAAAACCCAAAACAAGCCTAAGCCTGCCTTATCTCCGAGGTCTTTTTCATCCCAAGTACACTTTTCAGCTAAAAAGCACATTTGTCAGTGATTCTTGTTAGTACAGCAGGTGGAGCTCACCCAGGAGGCTGACTCCACAACTTGCAGATGAAATGATGCAACAACCAGAGAGTCAGGTAATTGGATTGAGCTGTATAAACACTGCCTAGGTGCTCAGTAGCCTATCTGGTAGTGTAACAATCTCCCTGGTTTCCCAAAAACTAGGTAACAGAAGTCTGGCTGAAAACAGTTTGGCCAGAAGATGATCAAAACCAGCACACTACATGCTCTGAAAAATAAAGAAAAATATTTTTCACTTCATTCTGTTCTTTTCCAGAAAGCCTCTCACCCAGGGTAACAATGCTGTCACTCCAAGAGCAAAACCAAGAGTTTTCACACCCCCTCCTACACCACTTGCTTTTACAAACTGACCTAGACAGGACCCATTCCCAGCAGTGCAAGGCCAACGCCTCAGCCCACCTCCCTCTCATGCCTTATACCAGGAACAGAGTCTGCAGAAGAAAATCCCATTTCCTCCCAAGCCACCTGCATTCAGGAAACTTTTTAGCATACACTTAACAAGGAAAAGCATCTCCTTTCTTGGGAACACCTGGGCTCTTCCTCTGAGCAGGCCTTTCAGAGATGGGTTTTGCATACACATCTAGTGAACCAAACGCAGCATGGCACAGAAACCAGCACCCTGGCACCGACTCAGACTCCTGTGTTTACACAGCACAATTCAACACCAGAATCGATAAGGCCGAGTTCAGGTTACCAGGCCTGCACCATTAAGTGTTCTTACTTTTCAGCAAGGCTTTGTCGCTGGGGTACAATGTCACAAAAGCGCATAGCTTTGTTTCTGGGTCTGTCAAATCAGTCATAAGTGTTGCTCTGCAATCCAGCTCAGCAGCAACTGGAAGGGACGGGTTTGCTCCCCTTATTCCGGTACTGAACTGGTGCAGAATGAAGGTTCAGGGAGTTCAACCAGCTGAAAACTAACCCCACAGAACAAAAAGACTTTCCCGTCTGCGTCCCTGAATAGGTTTGCTGACAGATCAGATGAGTGCAAGCGTCAGCACAAAAGAGAGAACAGACACACGAAGCCTGGTGAGCTGTGGGAGGGAAAATATGGGGACAGGAAGAGGTGTCCTCCTTTGGGTGGCAGCCAGGGCTTAGCCTGGCTTAGCTCTATGACCAAAGCACAGTTTAAGTGATTTATATCTGCCCAAAGACCACCAAGCACCTCCTACCACTCCCTGCTTAGCAGCCCTGACGCTCCCTCATTTTATCTTTAATAGATGGTTGCTAAACATCCCACAACACTAATGACAAACTTCCCACCTGAAGGCATTTGCATATGCAATTTTTTTATTAAGTGGGTACTTAAAACCTGATCTGTGTATCAGACCAGCCCTTTTCAACACTCTCCACACCAAATGCTAGTCTGAAAGTGCTTCTGCTATGTACACTTCCTCTGGAATAGGACGTTCCTCACACTCATCTTTAAGGAGCCAGGGGCTGTCACCAAGCTCTTCTCACAAAGCCACCCCAGCCACTGTGGTCCTGGGTTCCGGGAATGCCAACACAGAAGAAAACCCCACATTTTATCCCTGACTGCACAGAGATCTCTTTGGGACACAAGACCTCACCTTGAATGATTTTTAAGATGCTCGTCACATTTCCTTTGTTGACTGGTTAACACAGCTCTTTAAAGCTACTGGAAGCAGACTAGGCTGGGGGTGAGGACTGAGAAGGGCCCCTTCACCCAGCCTTCAAAATCAACCTGTGAGGCTTTAAACAAGAGCAAAGTTTTCTTTGTAGATAAAAGGTGTGTCTGTGGTAAGCACCAACTACGAGCTTTGTCCTTTACCTCACATTTCGCTTGAAGAGCTGGAGGGATGGAAATTAGCCACGCTACAGCCAAACCAAAAAACCTGAAACACAGCTGAGAAAGCAGCCTTGCCAGGCACCTCACCTCACGGGCTGGACTCCTCTGTCTTGGAAAAAAAAAGCTATACAAACGAGTTACCTCTTTTGCATCCAAGAAGCGAAGGCGAGTCATTTCCCTGTGCGAGTGATTTACACGAAGGGGTGGGGTGTGCTTCAGCGTGTAGGAGGAGAGGGGCAAGAGCGAGCGGGACCTGCCTACGTGAAGCAGAGAGCTGCCTGCATGGACTCCTTTCTCCAGCTTGTGAAACCAAGGCACAGAACACTCCCCCACGCAGCGAATGCCCTGGGTATCACGTGCTGTTCGAAGGAGCCTGCCTTTAAAAGTTGTAGGCAAGCAACAAGAACCACAGTTTCTCCGACTCCAAAGGGAATTCTTAAGAAGGACCACGATGCAGAACTGAAAATGCCGCTCATTTTACTTCTTCCTCCGGGATGAGCAAAAAATACTCGACTAAAATAGGCAAGTGCTATTTACAGCCTGTCCACTGTACTGTGCTCCATCTTCTAAACACAGTCGTGATGACAGCCGCCCTAAAAATAGGCAGAAATCCCACTGGAGGAAGTTGACACATTCTGAAGTGACAGACATGTGGAAGTCCCAGGGCGTGTGAAGGGATTATACAAGTAAGCTGGTGATACAAAAAGATTTACAAACTGATGTCACGGAAAGCCAAATAGATAGATGTAGCGAAGAAGATGACTGTAGCCATATGGTTTGTGCCAACTGTCCTTTAAGATTCGAATTCAAACGATAAGAACAGGTCTCTGTGGTCAGAACAACAGTATCATCTCTTTCTGGAGCACAGGCGAGGCACCTGCACATCCCAAACCCACCCTGTCATGTGGGAGGTGTCCCTGCCCATGGCAGGGGTTTGGAACTAGATGATCTTTAAGGTCCCTTCCAACCCTGACAGTTCTATGTTCCATCTCAACACAAGGGTCCTACCCCTTCTTAAACACTCCCTCCTCCTCCTAAATCAGCATGACAAAGAGTGCAAGTGCCGAGACACACAGAAACATCTGCATTAGTGGTTTAGTTCTGATGAAGTCACCCTGCTTTGGGAGAAAATCTCCTCATTACCCCCAATTTCTGGTCTCTCTCTCCTTGAGGAGTGATACCAGAGATTAATACCACTCCTCTTGGATGGTAGTGGACATGTCTTGGATGAGGCTGGAGGACAGGCCTGTGCAGCACGATGGCCATACACTGGGCAGCAGGCTCCCAGACCAGAGAAAGCCCAGGGTCAGAGGTCCCCGAGGGGTGCACAGTGTGGGTGCCGGGGTCCCGCCACTCCCGTTGGCTGCGAGGCAGGAGAACTGGTGTACAAAGAGCAGCTCCACACCGATGGCAGGTTCTGGCCACCCTCACCTGCTCGGCTCCCATCAGAGTCACCTATTTCAAACCTGGGGCACGCTTTGAGAGGGCAAAACAGATTTCGCACGTATAAGAGCATATGGAAAAGGAACGACTTTCAGACATACACCTTTAGTCGTGGTTGTTACGTGCAGCAGAATTATTTTATTGCACTTAACTGGTCTTCTCAGTTTGGTTTTCTGGTTTGTTGTTTGGTTGGTTGTTGTTTATTTGTTTTGTTTGTTTAGTTTTTTTTTTTTTTTCTGGGGAAAAAAAAAAGCTCTAAAATAAGCTAACATTTTGACTTTTTTTTTTTTGTTTGTTTCACCTGGCCACAAACACAGATGCTTCCATCATGTGCTGCAGAATTATTTTAATGCATTTAATTATTGAATTCTACCAACCCCTGGCCCTTCCCCACCCCCACGGGGGAAAAAACATTCCTTCTTTTCACCTGCCCACATGTCACTGAAACAACCAAAGCACCTGTTACAGATTTCCCTTTTACAAGCCACATTCCACAGCGTCCAAAAGCATGACTGGATAGATACTGGGTTTCTGTCCAAATACCCACGCAATTAAGTGGACTCTCCTCCCTCGCCCACCCAGAACACGCTGCAAGCACAAGCCCTGCATCACCACCAAAAATAAACCCCACGAGGGGCATGTTCAACGGGGATGAACGGTTTCTGGAAGGGGGGGGGGGGGGGGGGGGGGTAAGGCGCGCGGAAAACCGACCGGGGGACACAAACCGGGGGAAACCCCC